>JAABOM020072165.1:0-36194 GCA_011800125.2 Solanum clarkiae | reverse complement strand
AGGGTATTGATATAACTGATGGGAACTTACAATTAGATCTATTAAATTAACTGCATTAACCTTTCTAAATATAACCTTGGCATTGCTTTATCTAAATGGAATAATTACATATACTTTCTAAACCTAATCATGTTTATTGAATCCCATTTTCTGATTTGAAAAAAAAAACACAGACACATTTCACTAATTAGCAAATATAAAGGACTCTAAAACTTATGAACCATTTTTCCGTTCGAAGGAAAAGAAAAAAATGAACTTTGTCATTGTAGAATGTTTAGGAAGCCGAAAACTAAATCAAATTTATTTAGAAATTGAAATTAACAGTATTAGTACAATATAACATAGTAAGTAGTCGTGACCGGTAGAAAGTGACCCAATTATGTCATCCTATGAACCATAACCCATATGGAATCAAAACCCTTTCTAGTCTTGGGCAACCCAACCAAAAAATTCATATTAATCTCTTCCCACTTCCGTGTAACAATCTCTATGTACTGGGTTAGGCCACCCGTCCTTTGATGTTCGGCTTTGACTTGTTAGCAACTATGACAACCGGAAACAAATTTGGCAATATCCCTCTTCATGCCTCCCTACCAATACACGTCTTTTAAATCCCTATACATCTTAGTAGACTCGGGGTGAATAGAATAAGAAGAACCACGAGCCTCATCAAGAATTTTTTCTTTTAAGCTATCAACACAAGGCACACACAACCTACCTTGGTACCTAAGGGCACATCTCCCCCTTGGAAGAAGACCTCTACCCTACCATATTTTACGAATGCCTTCAATTCCAACAAAGCAGGGTCAAGATCTTGCTTAGCTCACCTCCTCAACCAATGAAGATTTAGAACCATCATCAACAACAATATCACCATTATCAATCCCTCCCAATCTTGCCAACCGATGGACCTCCTTAGCCATCTCTATCCCACCACCATCAACATGAGCTAGACTACCCATAGTCACCCTATCAAAGAATCTGCCACCAAATTAGCCTTACCAAGATGATAATGTACACTCATATTATAATCCTTAAGAAGTTCTAACCGCCTTCTTTGCCTTAAGTTGAGATCTTTTTGGGTGAAGACATATTGGAGGCTCTTATGATCGATGAACACATCAACATGCACCCTATATAAATAGTGATGCCAAATTTTCAAAGCAAAGACCACGGCGGCTAACTCAAGATCATGGGTAGGGTAGTTCTTTTCATGCACACTGAGTTTCCTAGAAGCATAAGCTATGACCTACCATTTTGCATTAGAACACAACCCAAATGAACTCTAGATGCATCACAATACATCACAAACCCCTCTAGCCCTTCCGATAGTGACAATATAAGAGCGGACACAAGCCTATCCTTCAAGATTTGGAAGCTCCATTCACACTCATCGGTCCACACAAACTTGGCCTTTTTGGGGTCAGTTTTGTCATGGGAGAAGAAATAGAAGAGAACCCATTCACAAATCTCCGATAGTAACTAGCTAAGTCAAAGAAGCTCCTAGTATCCGACGTGGTCAATGGTGTAGGCCAGTTTTTAATCACATTTGTATTTTTAGCATCCACCTTAATACCATCTCCCGACACCTCATGACCTAGAAAGGCAACTTCTTTCAACCAAAATTTACATTTTTCATATATATCAAACAACTTCTCTTCCCTCCACCTTTGCAACACTACCCTTAAATGATCCATGTGTTCCTCCTCACCTATGAGAATAGACCAAAATATCATTAATAGAGACCATAACAAATGAATCAAGGTAGGGTTTCAGAACTACTCATATGATCAATGAAGATAGCCAGTGGATTGGTCAACCCAAAAGACATTACAACAAAAGATATTACAACAAACTCATTAGAGAAGAGATTTATTAGGCCTAGCCAATAACCTTAATGTGCACCGATATTGTTTGTAAAGAAGAAGGATAGGTCACATAGAATGTTCATTGACTACCGACAACTCAATAGGGTTAGTATAAAGAATTAGTATCCTCTTCCAAGGATTGATGACTTATTTGACCAATGCAAGGGGCTAGCTTTTTCTCTAAGATTGATCTTCGGTCTTTGTATCATCAAGTGAAGGTTTGGGAGTGTGATATTCCTAAGACAGCCTTCCGAACTAGATATGGGCGTTATGCATTCATGGTGATGTCTTTTGGGTTAACCAGTGCACCGGCCATCTTCATGGACCTAAAGAATAGGATCTTCAAACCCTACCTATTCTTTTGTTATTTTCTTCATTGATGATATTTTGATCTATTCATATAGTAGGGTGGAGCATATAGGGAATTTGAGGGTTGTGTTGCAAATATTGAGGGAGGAGATATTATATGCTAAATATGAAAAGTGTGAATTTTTGTTGAAGGTCGTTGCATTCTTGGGTCATGTAGTGTCGGGGGATGGTATTAAAGTAGATCCTGAGAAAACCAATATGATTAGAAATTGGCCCAGACCATTGACCCCATCGGATATTAGGAGTTTCTTGGGCCTAGGGGTTGCTATAGAAGGTGTGTGAATGGGTTCTCCTCCATTGCTTCTCTTACGACAAAATTGACTCAAAAGAAGGTTAAGTTTGTGTGGACCGATGAGTGTGAGAGGAGCTTCCAAAAATTGAAAGATAAGCTTGTGTTCGCTCCTATATTATCACTACCGAATAAGCTAGAGGGATTTGTTGTATATTGTGATGCCTCTAGAGTGGGTTTGGGTTGTGTACTAATGAATAATGGCAAGGTCATAGCCTATGCTTCTAGGCAACTCAAGGTGCACAAAAAGAACTACCCTACCCATGATCTTGAATTGGCCACCGTGGTGTTTGCATTAGAGATTTGGCATCATTATTTGTATGGGGTGCATGTTTATGTGTTCACTGATCATAAGAGCCTCCAATATTTCTTCACTCAAAAAGATCTTCATTTGAGACAAAGAATGTGGCTAGAATTTTTTAAGGACTATAACATGAGTGTGCATTACCATCCCAGGAAGGCAAACGTTGTGCGGGATGCTTTGAGTGGGGTGTCTATGGGTAGCTTAGCTCATATTGATTGTGGTGATAGGGAGATCATTAAGGAGGTGCATCGATTGGCATGATTGGGGGTTAGGTTGGAAGAGGTAGGTAATGGTATGTTTTTTTTAATGGTTCCAAGATTTCTTTGGTTGATGAAGTGATAGAAAAACAAGATCTTGACTCCTCCTTGCTTGAATTGAAGGCCATAGTGAAATATGGAATAGTAGAGATTTTCCCTCAAGGGGGAGATGGTGCCCTTAGGTACCAAGGTAGGTTGTGTGTGCCTTGTGTTAATGGTTTGAGGGAGAAGATCCTTGATGAGGCCCATAATTATTCATATTCTATCCATCCCGGTTCCACCAGAATGTATAGGAACTTGAGGGACATGTATTAGTGGGGAGGCATGAAGAGGGACATTGCCAAATTTGTTTCCGGTTACCATAGTTGTCACCAAGTCAAAGCCGAGCATCAAAGGCATGGTGGCTAACCAAAGACATAGAGATTCCCACTTGGAACTGGGAGGTGATTAATATGGATTTTTTGGTTGGGTTGCCCAAGACTAGAAAAGGTTTTGATTCTATTTGGGTGGTAGCTGATAGGATGACGAAATCGTCTCACTTTCTACTGGTTAAGACCGCATATGGGGCCGAAGAGTATGCAAGGTTCTTCATCCATGAATTAGTGAGGTTACATGGGGTTCCTTTGTCCATATATTGGATTGTGGTTCACAATTCACTTCACACTTTTGGAGGATTTTTCAAAGGGGTCTTAGTACAAAAGTTCACCTTAGTACAACCTTCCACCCTCAAATGGATAGCTAAGCCGGAAGAACCATTCAACCCCTTGAAGATATGCTTAGGGAATGTGTATTGGAGTTGAGGGGTAGTTAGGATGACCATCTTCCTTTGATTGAATTCACATACAACAATAGCTATCACTCTAGCATGAGTATGGTTCCTTTTGAAGCTCTTTATGGGAGGCGATGTAGATCACCGGTCGGTTCGTTTGAGGTTGGAGAGGTGGCCTTATTGGAACCAAATCTGGTTATGAATGCTCTTGAGAGGGTTAGGATGATTAGGGAAAGGTTAAGAATGGCCCAAAAGTCATCACAAATCTTATGCCAATATGAGAAGAAGAGACCTTGAATTCAGAGTGGGTGATTGGGTTTATTTAAAGGTTTCTCCAATAAAGGGTGTTGTCCGTTTCGGTTAAAAGGGGAAGTTTAGTCCAAGGTACGTTGGTCTTTATGAAGTCTTGAAGAGGGTTCAAAAGGTAGCTTATGAGTTGAAGTTGCCTAGTGAAATGAACTTGGTTCATCCGGTATTCCATGTCTCTATTTTGAGAAAATGTGTGGGTGACCCTAATGCCATTGTGCCTCTTGATGTGGTGGGTGTTGTTGAGGATAACTTGACTTATGAGGAGGTTCCAGTTCTGATTTTTGATAGGCAAGTGAAGAGATTGATGACCAAGGAGGTAACATCCGTTAAGGTCCTTTGGAGGAGCCAACAAAGTCGAAAGTGCTACATGGGAGGCCGAAGCAGACATGCAAAAGCGGTATCCTTATCTTTTTGACTCCACTCAAGCCTAAGATACCAATTCTAAGTCTCCTATGTGATTTTAAGTCTTAAGTTTCATTTTACATTACTTGCATTCTTGTTCATGTTAATAATATTATGGGAATTTTGATGTACATATTGGTATTTTCTTGAAGACCATATTTAGGTCATTTTTGCATCCATATTTTTGAAAAGAACTTCGTGACTACTTTCCTTGTATACGTTTTCATGACATTCGGGGACGAATGTTCCCAAGGGAGAGATATTGTGACACCCCATAACTTTATACTCTAATTATCCATGTTTCAAGCCTTATTTCGTCAGATATGGGGTGTATTAGGTTCATGGGAGACTCCTACTACCTAAACGAGTTCAAGACTTCCCTAAGAGTTAAATTTTGGGTGATGGTTCATGCAAGGATCAACTTTAACCTAGCATAACTTTTAGCACATTTGGAATTGGGTGGCCCACAATATGTCAAATGAAATCTCTTTGAGTTAGCTTCGCAGCGCACTTGGTTTCACCTTATTTCGAGTTAGGATGAAGGAGTTATGACTGTTTTCGTGAGACCCTCCCATGCAGTGAACTCACACAGGTAGCTTGACAGCCAGTGTGCCCTTTGACTAGCCGTTTGAGGTAGCTGGGGTTGGAAATAAAACTTTTTGGCACCAAAGAAGGTGGCATGGCCAGTGGCATGGGCTGTGTGGTCCACCAATGACCGTGGGGATGGCCACAAAGTGTGCCAAAGCAAGCTTGTTAGACTTGGGGAAAATGTGGCTAAGGTTGGTAGCACGGGTACTGTTGACGGGCCGTGTGGAGTGGAACGGCCCATGGCACTTGGGTATGTGGAGGCATGCAACGTTTGGTATAAGTGAGGTGGGACGGACCAATAAATGGTCCGTGAAAGCGACCTACAAAGTGACGTTGACGCAAACATTTTCTCATGTGTTCCAATTCCATTTTTTCTGTCTAAGCTTGTCTCACAGGCACTCTACACGACCTGTAGAGTGATATACAGTTAGTCAAGTCTCCAGTGAGACAATACTTTGCCAATTTTTCCATTTGTTCACTTATGGAGTCTTCATAAATTTTAATTACTCTAATGCCCTTGTTAGACTTCCAATGCTATCCTAATCTTCCTAAAAGACCTGAACACTTTCCCAAATGATAAAACTCATTACTCTCATATAAAATACACTCTCAATTCTCTCAAAAACTTTCATCAAGCCCAATTCAGTTTCAAGGAAACCCAAGCACAAGATTCAATTGAAAGATCATTTAAAGCCTCCATTCTTCCCAATCATAATTCCAAGCAACTTTAGAGCTAAGTTATGTGGTGTTGAACCATTGGGTTCTTCCACCCATGGTGCCTAAACCCTCTTTTGCTTAATAATGCATGTTTAAAGTTTATTTTACATGTGGGTCTTGTATCTTGAGAAATTTACTTCGCAATGATTTTAGTTCATGATAGTATGGTTATTTTAGCATGTGTTGAGCTACAAATCTTATATCTAATGTTGGATTTGATGAAGTGTTTTGATGTGAATGACATGGAGTTGTGCAAGGTGTTGATTTATGGTTTTATCACTGATTTTCTTGCATGATTTCATCTCTAAATTACATGATCTTTTACCCCCATTAAACACACCCCAACTGCTTGACAAAAATGTCAGGATGTGGTTTCTTGAGTAGTTGAAGGTCCAAAGCTTGATTAAATATGATATGAATGATGTTATGATGCTGAAATGAGCTTATGTACATAATTATTCCCATATGAAGTATTGCACTAGAGTATATCATCAATCCTATATAAGGTGTTACATTAGACGATACCTAATCCGGGGAACAAGAGCCCGGGTAACCATGTTAGGGATTTATACTCATCAACCTTGCGAAGGGTTTATATTTCGTCACCATATTGGTAAGGTGTGAGTACCATCAACCATGTGACGGGTTTATACCACATAACCACCAAGGATTTTATACCTTGAATAGCTAGCTTAGACTTTTCTTCACATATGATACCCAATATAAGCATGAGTTACTTAAGCATTCATCATACATAGCATAATGTATATTATATCTATTGCTCAATATGGTGCATTTTGATTATGATGTCTACTTGTTGTTTTATTGCATCCCACATACTTAGTACATTCAAACGTACTAACGCATACTCTTGCCTACATGATATCACCATGTAGGAACCAGTGCTCAAGTTGATTATCCTCCTCCTCCACATGATGATCCTATTAGCTTTGTCTTAGCACCCTCTCTATCTATGTATTTAGAGGTGTTTGTTGGACGAGTCGTGTATTTATGATATGAGCTATGACTCATTGTCTTCGATGTTGATGTTTTGACAAGCTATCCCTTAGCCCCTTGTTCCTTCTGCTTACTTTAATCCTTTTATATGCTTCTGCGATCAAGGTTGTGTAATGACAAATCAAGAGGCTTGCTTGTGGTTCCTTCGCGTTCCCCATTCACCATGTCACGTCTAGCCCCTAGACTTAGATCGTGACAAGGGTTTGTACCCATCAACCTGTTGGGGGGTTTGTACTCCATTAACCTCATGAAAGGGTTCGTACCTCATGCACCTCTCCTAGAAGGTGTTAGGGATTGGATTGCACTAATAATGGTCACTCCCAACACGTCTTGTGTTCTATGAAAGCATGTTTTACTTCAAGCATCATTCATACATTCCATATTGTTATTATGCTATCCATTGCTTATGATTATGCATTTTACCTATGATGTCTATCTCTTTTTCCATTACATCCCGCGTACTTAGTATATTCAAATGTCCTAACTCAATCTTTATGCCTACATGATATCACAACGTAGGAACCGGAGCTCCTGTTGATTCTCCTCATGGCAAGGCAGATTGTTCACGATATCTTATGGTTAGTCCTGAACTCCGAGGACAATATCTATCTTCTTTCAAGCTTATGTTTAGACTATGTCTTGTATGTTTGGATTCCCTATTGTCATTATTATGTGGGTGAGCCCGGTTGCTTGTCTTGTTCGCTGCTGTTGTCCATGTAGTAGAGGTATTATTGGACATGATATATAATATGCTATAAGATTGACTCTCTCTTGACTCTTGTTGTTATGTTATGAAAGTTGTCTCTTAGCCCCAATAATCTCTTTTTACTATCTCTTGTTGATTATTTTGTTACTTATGCGATCATGGATGTGTAATAATGCAGTAAGAGGCTTACTTAGGGTCCCTTCATGTCCCTTGCGCTGTGTCATGTCTAGGGCCTAGGCTTGGGTCATGACAAACTTGTATCAAAGCACTAGGTTGTTAGATCCTTGGCATCCAACACACTACGTCAATTAGAGTCTTATTCATTGGTGTAAAGCGCGCCACAATTATGAATAGGAGGCTATGAGGCATTCTAGGAAATGTATCACTTCTTCATGATCTATTTTAGGCGATGGAGTTAGGTTCCCTAGGGCTCATTTCTAATCCCTAACAGTTACATTACAGGATATGTCTCAAGTTACTCAGGACGATGATATGACGAATGCGGAAGTTTATAATTAGGGTATTGGCCAAAGCGGCAATAATGTTGGAAACTCACCTCGATCAACAAGTAAGTGTCCTCGATATTTCTAATGGTAAGAGGAGGGGTGGTGAGGCCAAGAGGACTCATGTTGGGGGTAAGTTCCAAATGTTGAGATGGTAATGGCGTGGCGCCTTTTGCTAGGTACCCGAAATATGGTAGGTGCCATGATGGCCCATGCTTGAGAGGTACCGACACTTGTTATGGTTATGGAGAGTTGAGTCATAAGGTGAAGTATTTCCCTCGTAAACACAATAAGAGTACATGTAGGAGGAACGTGGGTGCATACTTTGGGTATGGTGTGATGGGCCACAAAATTCCAGATTGCGCTTATGCTCAAGACAAGGGTAAAGGTGGTCATGTTGATCAAATGGCTCAAGAAGGGGTCGAGGTTCCTGATGTTGCTACTGATATGCTGAAACTTATTTTTGCTTTGATATGTTTGCATTGATGGGACCGTTGGGCCACTATTTCTTTCATTATTCTTTTGGTTGTTGGTGGGTTTCATATGCATTCCAAACTCTCTTTTGTGTCTACCTCATTAGTGAGCCTATTATTGTTGAGAGTTCATCGTGTTACTCCATGTTCATATTGCATTAGGTATTGCCTTGAGATGTGTTGGATTTGTTGTGGTGGACCTTGATGTTATGCTTGGGGTGGATTAGTTGCATGCATATTATGTCTCCCTTGATGTAGGGCCCATAGAGTTAAATTCTGATGAATCCATCCTTGGGTGGGGACTTGTAAGGTAGATACAAAGGGGTAAGTCCATTCCTTATCTTAAGGCATAACTGATCTCTAAGGGTTGCCCCATGTTCTAATTGAATAGGGTCTTGTCTTGTGATTTTTGGTTGAACTTAGTTTGTTGGATTGGAGGTCTTGAGGTTGTTCGATGACTTGCATATTGTGTCTCCTTGATTGTAGAACCCGTAAGGTTGTAACATGATGGTTAAGAATGGTCAATCTATTTGGTCAACTATAATGGGTTCGTCACTTCTCTAAGCTTGATCTTTGGTTCGTGCTTTGTTCCCAAGTGATGATGAGGGTAGGTGATATCCCTAAGTATCTTCTCGGAGTAAAAGTGAGCCTTTTGAGCATGTTGGAGTTTTTGGTTGGCTTATACACCATTATGTTTATGGGTCTCAGGAATAGGGTCTTGAGTCCCTACCTTGTGATGTTGTACTGGTCTCTAGTGATGAAGTATTGATTATTTAGTGCTTGTGAACCATTTGGGGGTAGTGTTGCCAATCTTGGGGTAAGAAGAGTTGTATGCTAAGTTTGTGGAGTGTGAAATGTGGTTAAAGGAGGTTACCTCCCTAGGTCTTGTGGCATCAGAGGATGGTATTAAGGTTGATCTTAAGGAGATGCATGTGATTAGAAACTGGCCTAGACCATTGACCCCCATCGAATATTAGGAGTTTCTTAGGCTTAGCGGGTTACTATCGAAGATTAGGGAATGGGTTCTCTTCTGTTGCTTCTCCCATGACTAAGTTGACCCAAAAAAGGCTAAGTTTGTGTGGGCCAATTAGTGTGAAAAGAGTTTCAAAAGCTTGAAGGATAATTTTGTCTTCGCTCTTATCTTGTCTTTATCGGAATGGTAGGAAGGGTTTGTTATGTAGTGTGATGTCGCTCGGATTGGTTGGGTTGTGTGTTGACGCAAGATGGTTGGATGGTAGTTTATGCTTTTAGATAATTTGAGACGCATGAGAAGGATTATCTTATCTATGACCTTGAGTTAGCCATCGAGGCTTTCACTTTAAAAATTAGACACCATTGGTTGTATGGAGTGCACATTGGTGTGGTTGCCATTCACTAGAGTGTATAATATGTGTTCACCCAAAGGTATCTTACCTTGAGACAAGGGAGGTGGTTAGAACTTCTTAAGGATTATGATATGAGTGTGTCTTATTATCCCAGTAAGACTTATGTTGTAGCGGATGCTTTGAGTAGGGTGTCTATGGCTAGCCTTGTTCATATTGATGGTGGTAGCATGGAGGTGACTAGGTAGGTTCACTAGTAGGCTAGATTGGGGGTTAGATTAAAAGAGGTTGTCAATGGTGGTGTTATTGTTGTTGATGGTTCTAAATCTTCAGTGGTTGATGAGGTAAGAGCAAGCAAGATCTCGATCCCCCCTTATTAGAATTGAAGGCCTTGGTGAAAAGGGAAAGATAGAGGTTTTCTCCTAAGATGGAGATGGTGCCCGTAGGTGCCAAGGTAGGCTGTGGGTGTCACGACCCAAGCCTAGGGCCTAGACGTGACACGGGGAATGGAGAACCCGAAGGAACCCCAAACAAGCCTCTTAACTTGTTATTACACATCCTTGGTCGCAGAAGAATATAATAGGTACAAAGTAAGCAAAATGAACAAGGGGCTAAGGGATAGCTTCTCAAAACATCAACATCAAAGACAAGGAGTCATGGCTCATATCATAAATACACGACTCATCCAACAAACACCTCTAAATACATAGATAGAGTGGGGGCCAAGATAAAGCTACCCGGCTCACCCTTATAGTCAATAGAACATAAGATAGTGTCTCAATACATAGATAATAGCAACATAGACTAAGGTCCCCAAAATGGAGGACTCACCTAGAAGCTTGGAATAGCATCGACTAGCCACGTGGAGGAGGAGGATGATCAACTTGAGCACCCGTTCGTAAATGGTGATATCTTGTGGGCAAGAATATGCATTAGTATGTTTGAATGTACTAAGTATGTGGGATGCAATACAACAAGAAGTAGACATCATAATTAAAATGCATAATATTAAGCAATAGACATAATATACAATATGCCATGTATGATCAATGTTTAATTAAAACATGCTTAAGTAGCTCATGCTTATATAGAGTATCAAATGTGAAGAAGAGACCAAGCTAGCAATTCAAGGTATAAACCCCTAGGTGGTTGTGTGGTATAAACCCCTCACATGGTTGATTGTAATTACACCTTACCAACACTGTGACAATGTATAAGTCTCTCGCATGGTTGATGAGTATAAACTCCCAACATGGTTATCCAGGCTGTTGTCCCCTCAGATCGGGTATAGTCTAATGCAACACCTTATATTGGATTCATCATATACTCTAGTGCAACACTTCGTATGGGAATAATCATATACATAAGCTCATTGCATCATCATAAAATCATTCATATCATATCTCATGCTTTGGACCTTCAACTACTCAAGAAACCACATCTGGACATTTTATCATACATTTGGGGGTGTGTAATAGGGGTAAAAGACCATGCAATTTAGAGGTAAAATTATACAAGAAAATCAGTGATGAAACCATCAATCAACACCTTGCAACACCCCCAAGATATTCACATCAAAACCCATCATCAAATCCAATATTAGATACAAGATTTGAAGCTCAAAACATGCTAAACAACCATACTTTCATGAACTAAAATCATTGTGCAGTAAATTTCTCAATATACAAGAGCCACATGTAAAATAAATTTAAACCATGCATTATTAAGAACAATAGGGTCTAGGAACAATGGGTGGAAGGACCCAATGGTTCAACACCATATACCTAAGGTCTAGAGTTGCTTGGAATTGAGATAGGGAAGAAGAGGCTTGAAATAATCTTTGAATCCAATCTTTTGCTTGTGTTTCCTTGAAATTTAATTGGGGCTCAATGAAGGATTTTGAGAGAATTGAGAGTGTATTTGAAATAAGAGTAATGAGTGTTATCCTTACGGATAGTGTTTAGATCTTTTAGGAAGATTAGGATAGGATTGGAAGTCTAAAAAGGGCATTAGAGTAAGTAAAATTTACGAAAATGCCATAAGTGAACAGATGGAAATATTGGCCAAGTGTCATCTCACTGGAGACTTGAATGTCTGTGTGGCACTCCACAAGTCGTGAGTAGTGCCCGTGAGACAAGACACAGACAGAAAAAATGGAATTGGAACACTTAAGAAAAAGTTAGCGTCGACATCACTTTGACAGTCGCTTTCACAGAACATATGGGATTACACGGACCATTTACTGGTCCGTCCCACTTCACTTAGACAAAACGTTGCAAGCCTCCACACGCCCAGGTTCCACAGGCCATCCCACTCCACACAGCCCGTCAACAGTGCCTGCGGTACCAACCTTAGCCACATTTTTCCCCAAGTCAAATAAGCTTGCCCTGACGCACCTTGTGGCCATCCCTACGGTCAGTGGTGGGCCACATGGCCTGTGCCACTGGCCGTGCCACCTTCCTTGGTGCCAAAAATGGCCCTTTCCAACCAAAGCAACCCTAAATGGCCTGTCAAAGGGCACACTGGCCGTCAGCTGCCCGTGTTCACTGCACGAGAGGGTCTCACAAAAACGGTCATAACACCTTCACGTGAACTCGAAATAAGGTGAAACCAAGTACGTTGCGAAGTTAACTCAAAGTTCTTTCATTTGACATGTCGTTAGACACCCAGTTCCCAATGTGCTAAAAGTTATGCTAGTCTAAAGTTGACCTTTGCATGAACCATCACCCAAAACTTAACTCTTAGGGAAGTCTTGAACTCGTTTAGGTACAAGGAGTCTCCCATGAACCTAATACACCCCAAATCTAACCAAATGAGGCTTGAGACATGGGTACGTAAGAGCATAGAGTTACAGGTGTCACAATATCTTCCCCTTGGGAACGTTCATCCTCGAATGTCAGGAAAATGTACACAAGGAAAGTAGTCACGAAGATTTTTGCTAAAACATGGATGCAACAATGCACCTAAATATGGTCGTTAAGAAAATCCCAATACGAACATCAAAATCCCCATAATATTATTGACATGAAAAATGAATGCAATCAATGTAAGATGAAACTTAAGACTTCAAATCACATAGGAGACTTAGAATTTGTACCTTAGGCTTGAATGGAGTGGAAAAGATAAGGATAGCGCTTTTCCATGTCCGTTTCGGCCTTGCATGTAGCACTTTTGACTTGTTTGTTCCTCCAAAGGATCCTAACGGATTTCACCTCCTTGTTCCTCAATCTATTCACTTTCCAACCAAAAATCCAAACCAAAAACCTCCTCATAAGTCAAGGTATCCTGATCAACACCCACCACATCAAGAGGCACAATGGCATTAGGGTCACTCACACATTTTCTCAACATAGACACATGGAACACCGGATGAACCAAGTTCATTTTACTAGGCAACTTCAACTCATAAGCTACCTTACCAACCCTCTTCAAGACCTCAGAAGGAACAATGTACCTTGGACTCAACTTCCCTTTTTCACCGAAACAGACCACACCTTTCATTCGAGAAATGTTCAAATAAACCCAATCACCCACTTTAAATTCAAGGTCTCTCCTTCTCACATAGGCATAAGATTTTTGATGTTTTGGGGCCGTTCTTAACCTTTCCCTAATCATCTTAACCTTCTCAAGAGAATCCATAACCATATCTGGTCCCAATAAAGCCACCTCTCCAACCTCAAACTAACCGATTGGTGATCTACATTGCCTCCCATAAAGAGCCTCAAAAGGATCCATACCGATACTAGAGTGATAACTACTGCTGTATGCTAATTCAATCAAAGGAAGATCGTTATCCCAACTACCCCTCAACACCAATACACATGCCCTAAGTATATCTTCAAGGATTTGAATGGTTCTTTTGGCTTGGCCATTGGTTTGAGGTGGAAGACCGTACTAAGGTGAACTTTTGTACCAAGAACCCTTTGAAAATACCTCCAAAAGTGTGAAGTGAATTGCAAACCATGATGCAATATGATGGACAAAGGAACCCCATATGACCTCACTAACGCATGGATGTAAAACCTTGCATACTCTTCGGCCCCATATGTGGTCTTAATTGGTAGAAAGTGAGTTGATTTTGTCATCCTATCAACCATCACCAAATGGAATCAAAATCTTTTCTAGTCTTTCGCAACCCAACCACAAAATCCATAGTAATCACCTCCCACTCCTAAGTGGGAATCTCTCTGTCTTGGGTTAGGCCATCTGGCCTTTGATGCTCGGCTTTGACTTGTTGACAATTATGGCAACCAGAAACGAATTTGGCAATGTCCCTCTTCATGCCTCCCCACTAAGACACGTCCCTCAAGTTCCTATACATTCTAGTGGAATCGGGATGAATAGAATATGAAGAATTATGGGCCTCATCAAGGATGACAAGGCACACACAACGAACCTTGGTACCTAAGGGCACCATCTCCCCCTTGGGAGAAAACCTCTACTTTGCCCTCTTTCACCAAGGCCTTCAATTCAAGCAAGGAGGAGTTAAGATCTTGTTTTGCTATCACCTCAACAGCCAATGAACATTTGGAACCATCAACAATAACCACACCATTACCTACCTCTTCCAAGCTAACCCCCAATCTTGCCGGTCGATGCACCTCCCTAGCTATCTTCCTATCACCACCATCAACATAAGTTAAGCTACCCATAGACACCCGACTCAAAGCATCTACCACAATATTTGCCTTCCCGGGATGGTAATGCGCACTCATGTCATAGTCCTTAAGAAGTTCTAGCCACCTTCTTTGTCTCATGTTGAGATCTTTTTGAGTGAAGACATATTGGAGGCTCTTATGATCAGTGAACACATTGACATGCACCCCATACAAATAATGAGGCCAAATCATTAATGCAAACACCATGGTGTCCAATTCAAGATCATGGGTAGTTAAGTTTTTTTCATGCACCTTGAATTGCCTAGTAGCATAGGACATGACCTTGCCATTTTGCATTAGTATGTAGCCCAAAACCACTCTAGAGGCATCATAATATACAACAAATCCCTCAAGCCCATCTGGTAATGATAAGATAGGAGCGGACACAAGCTTATCTTTCAATGTTTTGAAGCTCTTGTCACACTTATCGGTCCACACAAACTTAACTTTCTTTTGAGTCAATTTTTCATAGGAGAAGCAATGAAGGAGAATCCATTCACAAACCTTCTATAGTAACCCGCAAGGCCTAAGAAACGCCTAATGTCTGACGGAGTTAATGGTCTAAGCTAATTTGTAATCACATCGATCTTCTTAGTATCCACCTTAATACCATCCCCTTACACTACATGACCAAAGAATGCAACCTCCTTCAACACAAATTCACACTTTTCATATTTAGCATACAATCTCTCCTCCCTCAATCTTTGCAACATAACCTATTCCTACTATGTGAATAGATCAAAATATCACCATTGAAGACCATAACAAAGGAATCAAGGTATGGTTTGAAGACCCTATTCATTAGGTCCATGAAGATGGTCGGTGCATTGGTTAACCCAAAAGGCATCACCACCAATTCATAATGCCCATATCTATTCTAGAAAGCCATCTTGGGAATGTCACACTCACTCACCATCACTTGATATTACCCAGATTGAAGATCAATCTTAGAGAAAAATCTATCCCCTTGCAATTGGTCAACCAAGTCATCAGTTCTCGGAAGAGGATACCTATTCTTCATAGTAACCCTATTTAGTTGCTAGTAGTCAATGCACATTTTAAGTGACCCATCCTTCTTTTTTAGAAACAACATTAGTGCACCCCAAGGTGATTGGCTAGGCCTAATAAATCCCTTCTCCAACAAATCTTTTAATTTCTCCTTTAACTCCTTCAACTCCGTCGGGGCCATATGGTAAGGGGGAATGGAGATAGGTTGGGTATCAGGAAGGATATCTATGAAAAAATGTATCTCCCTTTCAGGAGGGCACTATGAAAGTCATTTGGGAAGACATCAAGAAACTCATTTATAACTGGAACCGACTCTATAGAAGGGACTTTGGACTCCTCATCTTTAATCTCACGAGATGGTAAAGACACCCCTTAGAGATCAACTTACGGGCTTTAATGCATGAAATGAATCTAACCTTGACCACTATATCTTGACTTTCCCACTCAAGGGCGGGTTAATTTGCAAAATGAAAGTTGACCTTACGGCTTCTACAATCAATAAAAGCATAGTAGGCCTGCAACTAATCCATCCCAAGAATGACATCAAAATCAACCATGTATAATTAAACAAGATCGCAAGGCATCAACTTATGAAAAATGCAAATAGGACAACTTCTATAAACTTTCATAGCAACAATAGAGGCACCAATAGGAGTAGACACTTCATATGACTCATGTAACAACTTGGGGTCAACATGGAACTTAGTAGCAACAAAGAGGGTAACAAAGGAAAGGGTCGTACCTAGATCAATCAAAACATATACAATAAGATTAAAGATTCACAACATACCAGTAACAACATTAGGAAACTCACAAACCCTTGCCTTCCATGTAGTTCATAAAACCGATTATGCCTTGGGGTACCACCTTGAGGACCACCTGTACCAAATAGGACCACATTTGCACCCCGACCCTTGCCATAGTTTCTTAGACAATCCATTTTCTTGTGACCAAGCTCCCCATATTCATAGCTTGCATTAGAACCCTTCAAACATGGGCCTCCATGACTCCTTCCAAATTTAGGGCACACATCATTTGGAGCCATACGACCAACACCTTGAGGTGTAGGAAAGTCACTGGAAAACCCCCTATTAGTAGCATGAGTAGGCCTTTGGCCTTGAAGAAATCTAGCACCCTTTTGGAATTTACCCTTAAATCGGGCCCTCTTGCCATCATGCCCCCTCATCTTCCTCCATTTTCTCAACATATATCATCATCTGAGACAAGTCCATGTCACTAATTGGCGTGGCAGATCGGCATTCTTCACTTACCAAGTCGGAGACCCCTATCACGAACTTATTCATCCTAGATCTAGGATCAGTCACCAAATCAGGAGCATACTTTGAAAGTTGATTAAACTTGAGGGAATACTCCCTCACACTCATAGAACCTTGTTTCAAGTTCATAAACTCCACCAACTTAGATTCCCTAAGCTCAAGAGGAAAAAATCGATTAAGGAAAGTCGATTTGAATTCCTCCCAAAGAACCACATTAATAATTCCCTTCTCACCCTTCCAATGGTCATAGCATAATTGGGCTAACCCCTTGAGTTGGTATGCCGCCAACTCTGCCTTTTCATTCAGCCCAACACCCATAATATTAAAGATTTTGTATACCTCACCAATAAACTCTGTTGGTCTTCCTCCACCTTTGAACAATAGAAAATAGGAGGATCCATCCTCATAAAGTCTCTTAACCTAGCTCCCTGGATAGTAATATGAGGGGTTTGGGCCCCTTAGTTGACTTGATTGGCCACAACTTGGGAAAGCATAGTGAGAGCATCACAAATCTCACCATTAGTAAGTTTCTCCTCGAGAGTTTGGGCCCTTCTTCCTTGAGTGTTAGTCCTGATCTAGCATAGGAAAGAACAATCGTTACAGGGGAAAAAGACTTACCACAACTCTATAGCATAACTTTGGATATAAAGAAGGGTAACATTTCCTAAAACATCTCATAGCCTCCTTCACATAGTCATAGCGCGCTTCACAACCATGAATAGGAATCTAATCGATGCGGTGTGTTGGACTCCGAGGATCTATCAACCTAGTGTTATGATACCACGTTTGTCATGACCCAAGCCTAGGTCCTAGATGTGACATGGTGAATAGGGAACTTGAAGGAATCCCAAGAAACCATCTTAACTTGTTACTACACATCTTTGGTCCTGTAGCATATTAAAGGCATAAAGTAAGCGAAAGGAACAAGGAGCTAAGGGATATCTTATCAAAATATCAACATCAAAGACAAAGAGTCATGGCTCATATAATAAATACGTAACTCGTCCAACAAACACTTCTAAATACATAGATAGAGTAGGGGCCAATACAAAGCTACCGGGCTCACCCTAATAGTCAATAGAACAAAAGATAGTGTCTTAATACATAGATAATAGTAACATAGACTAAGGTCCTCAAAATGGAGGACACGCCTATAAGCTTGGAATAGCACCGACTAGCCACTCGGAGAAGGAGGATGATAAACTTGATCACCCGTTCCTACATGGTGATAATATGTAGGCAAGAGTATGCATTAGTACGTTTGAATGTACTAAGTATATGGGATGCAATACAACAAGAAGTAGACATCATAATCAAAATGCATGATATTAAGCAATAGACATAATATACAATATGCCATGTGTGATCAATGCTTAAGTAAAACATGCTTAAGTAACTCATACTTATATAAGGTATCATATGTGTAGAAGAGACCAAGCTAGCTATTCAAGGTATAAACCCCTTGGTGGTTGTGTGGTATAAACCCCTCTGGATGATGGTAATCACACCTTACCAACACGGTGACAAAGTATAAACCCCTCGCAAGGTTGATGAGTACAAACCCCCAACAAGGTTACCCAGGCTCTTGTCCCCCCGGATTGGGTATGGTCTAATGTAACACCATATATAGGATTCATCATATACTCTAGTGCAACACTTCATATGGATATAATCGTATACATAAGCTCATTTCATCATCATAACATCATTCATATCATATGTCACACTTTGGACCTTCAACTACTCAAGAAACCACATCTGGACATTTTATCAAACACTGGTGGGGTGTAATGGGGCCAAAAGACCATGCAATTTAGAGATGAAATCATGCAAGAAAATTAGTGATAAAACCATCAATCAATACCTTACAACACCCCCAAGATATTCACATCAAAACACCTCATCAAATCTAACGTAAGATCAAAAATTTGAAGCTCAAATCATGCTACAACAACAATACTTTTATGAGCTAAAATCATTGTCCATTAAATTTCTCAATATACAAGACCCACATGTAAAATATAATTTAAATCATGCATTATTAAGCAAAAGAGGGTTTAGTAACCATGATCTAATGGACTCAATGTTTCAACACCACATACCTTAGTTCTAGAGTTGCTTGGAATTGAGATTGGGAAGAATGGAGGCTTGAAATAATCTTTGAATCCGATCTTGTGCTTGGGTTTCCTTGAAATTTAATTGGGGCTTGATGAAGGCTTTTGAGAGAATTGAAGTGTATTTGAGATGAGAGTAATGCGTTTTATCCTTTGGGACAGTTTTTAGGTCTTTTAGGAATATTTTGGAAGTCTAAAAAGGGCATTGGAGTAATTAAAATTTATGAAGATGCCATAAGTGAATGGATGGAAAAACTAGCAAAGTATCATCTCACTAGAGACTTGATTGACCGTGTGGCACTATACGGGTCATGTGGAGTGCCCGTGAGACAAGACTTAGATAGAAAAAATGGAATTGGAACACTTGAGGAAAACTTAGCGTCGACATCACTTTGACAATCGCTTTCTGGGATCATGTGGAGTTCTACGTACTGTTTACTGGTCCGTCCTACCTCACTTAAGGAAAATGTTACTGGACTCCACATGCCTAGGTGCCACAGGCCCGTCCCACTCCACACGTCCCGTCAATAGGGCCCATGGTACCAACCTTAACCATAGTTTTCCCTAAGTCCAACAAGCTTTCCTTGGCACACCTTGTGGCCATCCCTACAGTCAGTAGTGGGCCACACAACCCATACCACTAGCTATGCCACCTTACTTTGTGCAAAAAATGGCCCTTTCCAACCCCTGCTGCCCCAAACGGCCCGTCAAAGGGCACACTGACCATCAAGATGCCCGTGTGAGTTCACAGCACGGGAGGGTCTCACGAAAATGGTCATAACTCTTTTAGAAATAAGGTGAAACCAAGTGCATTGCGAAGCTAAATCAAAGAGCTTTCATTTGAAATTAGTGGGCTACCCTATTCCAAATGTACTAAAATTCATGCTAGTTTAAAGTTGATCCTTGCATGAACCATCACCCAAAACATAACTCTTAGGGAAGTCTTGAACTCGTTTAGGTACTAGGAGTCTCCCATGAACCTAATACACCCCAAATCTAACCTTATGAGGCTTGAAACATGGACACATAAGAGCATAGAGTTACGGGGTGTCACAGTGTGTACCTTGTGTTGATGGCTTAGTGGAAAAGATCCCTGATAAAGCCTATAATTCTTCTTATTCTATTCACCTTGGTTCTACCAAATATATAGAGATTTGAGAGATTTGTATTGGTAGGGAGGCATGAAGAAGGTCACTGCCAAATTTATCTTCAGTTGTCATTTTTGTCAACAAGTTAAGCCTAACATCAAAGTCCGGGTGGCCTAACCTAGGACATGGAGATTCCTACTTTGAAGTGGCAGGTGATTAACATGAGTTTTGCGATTGGATTGCCCGAGTCTGGAAAGAGTTTTGATTCTATTTAGCATTTGGTTGATAGGGTGTCGAAATTGGTTCATTTTTCATCAGTTAAGACTGCTTATGGTGCCTAAGAGTATGATAAATTGTACATTCATAAGTTGGTGAGATTACCTAAGGATATTCTTAGGGCTTGTGTAATGGAGTTCATGAGTAGTTAGGATGATCATGTTCCATTGATTGTGTTTGTTGTTTGTGAGTCTTGATAGAGTGTTGAGGAAGATTAGTGAGGTTGCATACGAATGGAAAATTGCCTTTCGATATGGTGATGGTTCGTTTGGTTTTTCATGCTTCTAGGTCGAAGTGTATTGGTGACTCTAGTGCTACAAAACTCCTTGAAGTTGTAGGTGTTGTGATGGATGATTTAATTTATGAGAAGGGCCAGTGGAGTAGTTGTGTAAATATGATTGAAGATTGATTGATAAGGTTATGGTGTTTGTAAGGCCCTTAGGAAGGTTCGTCTAGTCGAAAGTGTCTCTCGAGGAGCGGGCATGGAAAAGAAATACCCTTATCTATTTCATTCTATTCAAGCTTATGCAAACACGTCAAGTCCTTTTATGGATTCTAAGTGTTAAGTTCGGCCCCCATGTCAATGCATATTCTCATGTTTAAATTGACATGTTCATGATGATTTTACACTTACGATGAGATTTTTGAAATGATGTTCAGTGCATGGTTGCATCTCTATGTAGGATGAAATGGTCATATTTGTGTCTCTCATATAAGTTTCTTTGACATTTGGGGACAAATGTTCCCAAGGGGGAGATATTGAAGCGACCCCAAAAGTGCCCAAAAATGTGCCTTGGAAGTGCCCAGAATCATAATTTCCATATATCTAAAAATTCATGCGTGATATCAAAAATTCAACTTCATATTCTTATTCAGGGGGTCAAATTTAAGGGGAAAAGAATCTAGTAATGATTTTGGAGTGACTGTAGAGAAATTCGAATTTTCAAGTGAGCTTGAAAATAGTGTGTGCGCACATCGGTGGCGCGATGCGCACAGTGTTATTTTCATCCTGTTTTTCAAGTTTTATCCAAAACTTTTAAATCTTATGCCTAAGCCTTTCCACATGAAAAAATACCTATTCTTAACTATTTTTCACCCTCATATCATTTTAAACATTCCCCAATACTCACTCAAAGACTTAGGCTTATATTTCTCTTAAGATTCAAGTGCCAAAATCCTCTACGGATGTTAAGGAATTCGACCAAGCTTCAAGTCTCCATCTCTAATCTTCTTCAAGGATTCTCCAAAAGGTAAGGTATGTGGGTTTCTTTCGTGGGTTCCTCTTACTCATGATGCCCAAACATTCTTTTCCTCAAAATTGTATGATTTAAAGTTGATTTACTTATGCGTCTTATCTATTATGAAATACACTATACACTATGTAGGGGTTTATGAAATTTTGACTGTTTTACCATATTTTGGGATATGAATCTAAGATCTATTGAAAGATTTGATGAAGGATTTTGATGTATATTGCTTGAGGGTGTTACCAAGGATCTATTGATGGTTTTACATTGAATTTTCTAGCATGATAATACTCTTAAATTGCATGGTTTTATACTAGTACTAGACACCCTTTAAGCTTTTGACACAATGTCTGGTTATGGTTTCTTAAGGGGTTGAGGGTCCAATGTATGTCTTATGAGTTGAATGACTATATGATGATGAAATGATAATAGAATGATAATGAAATGAATATGAAAGTGATGTATGTATATGATGACTATATGATGATGAAAGCAATGTATGAATATGGTGGTTATATGATGATAAGAGGAATGTATTGCTAAAATGACTATGTGATGATAGGATGAATGTATATATATATATATGATACTATCTCTATAGTGTTGGGGATGACCAAACCTAGCTCAGGGGTTGTAGGCCCGGGTAACCTATTGAGGGTTGGTACCTCAATCACCAAACACGAGGGGTGGTAAGTGCGGATAACCTTGTTGGGGGATGGTACCCATCAACCTTGTTGTGGGGTTTGTACTCCATCAACTCATTGGGGGGTTTGTACTCCATCAACCATGTTCGGTGTTTGTACCCATCCACCCGTTGGGGATTTGTACTCCATCAACCTCATGAAGGGGTTTGTACCTCATGCACCTCCCCAAGGAGGTGGTAGGCCTTGGATTACACTAATAATGGTCACTCCCTACACATATCTTATGTTCTATGAAAGCATGTTTTACTTCAAGCATCATTCATAGATGCCATATTGTTATTATGCTATCCATTGTTTATGATTATGCATTTTGGCTATGAAACTATCTTTTGTTGCATTTCATCCCACATACTTAGTACATTCAAATATACTAATGTGTACTCTATGCCTACATGATATCGCCATGTAGGAACTGAAGCTCCTATTGATTCTCCTCACGGCTAGGCAGATTGTTTAAATATATTATGGTGAGTCCTTAAGCCCGAGGACAATATCTATCTTCTCTCAAGCTTATGTTTAGACTATGTATTGTATGTTTGTATTACCTATTGTCATTATTATGAGGGATCCCGATTGCTTGTCTTAGTGTCATGACCCAATCCTAGGGCCTAGACGTGACCAGTGAATGGGGAACTCGAAGGATCTCCAAACAAGCCTCACAGCATATCATTACACATCCTTGGTCGCGAAAGCAATTAAAAAGATAATGAGAAATAATAATAAACAAGGGAATTGGGACTAAGGATAAACCTTCATATCATAACATCAAGAAACAAGAGAGTAAAGACTCATAACATATATACATAACTTGTCCAACAACACCTTTACTACATAGATAATAGCAGGGGCCAAGACAAGCAACTGAGCTACCCTCTTAGTCAATACATAACCAATTGAAAGATAGTCTTAACGTATAGCAAGAGTTCATAAGCACGTCCCCGAAGCGGAGGAATCACCAACAAGCTTGTAGGACAACCGAACTAGCCACATGGGGGAGAAGGATGATCAAGCGGTGCAGCGATTCCTACATGGCGACATCACGTAGACATAGAGTATGCGTTAGTATATTTGAATGTACTATGTGTGTAGGATGCAATGCTATGAAAGATAGGTATCATAGGCAAAATGCATAATCATAACCAATAGATAGCATACTAACAATATAACATACATGAATGATGCTTGAAGTAAAATCATGCTTGCATAGAACATAATATAAGTATAAGGAGTGACCATTATAGTGAAAGTAAAGGCCTACCACCCTTTTGGATAGGCGCAGAAGGTACAAACCCCTTCATGAGGTTAGTGGAGTACAAACCTCCTAACAAGGTTGATAGAGTACAAACCCCCCAACAAGTTAATGGAGTAGAAACCCCCTAACGGGTTGATGGGTACAAACCCCAAACAAGTTTATCCGAGCCTAGCACCCCTCCAATTAGGTGATCAAGTTACTAACCCCTCAACAGGGTTACCCAGGCTTACAACCCCCCGAGTTAGGCTTGGTCATCCCTAAAACTATAGAGGTAATATCATATATATATACACACACACACACATACTCCTTTCATCATCATATACATACATTTCCTTTCATCATCATTCTGTCATAATTTCATCATTATATAGTTATTCAACTCATAAGACATGCATAAGACCTTCAATTCCTCAAGGAACCATAACCGGACATTTTATCAAACACTTAGAGAGTATGTAGTGGTTGTGCAAAACCATGCAATTAAGAGTAAAATCATGCTAAGAAATTTAATGTAAAACTTTCAATAAATACATGATAACACCCTCAAGTAATATTCATCAAAACCCTTCATCAAATCTTACAATAGACATTGGTTTCATAGCTCAAAATATAGCAAAACATTCACAATTTCATAAACCCCAACATAACGTGTAGTAAATTTTTCATAATACATATGACCCATGAGTAAAGCATCTTTAAATCATGCAAGTTTAAGTAAAAGGAAGCTTGGGTATTATGGGTGAAAGCAACCCATGAAAGAAACCCACGTACCTTAGCTTTAGAGATAAACTTGATGAAGATTGGAGATGAAGACTTGAAGCTTGAGTGTAATCCTTAAGATCTAGAAAGGATTTTGAGACTTGACTATAGGAGGTGAAATATTGGCTAAGTGTTTGAGTGAGTATTGGGGAATGTTTAGAATGATACGAGGGTAAAAAATGGCTAAGAATAGGTATATTCACGTTTGGGGACACTTAGGCCCAAGACTTAGAAGCCTTGGACCGCAAAAAAAATAACTGGGTAGAATTTACACAGGTATGTATCTGGTCCGCGACGCACACCTATTGTGGAGGCCAAATTTACACTTGTCCGTGATGGAGGCGTGCTGCGGTACCTTTGTGGATAGACACTAGATAAGCAAATTGCAAAAATTAAACTTGCTAATTGTTTGCTCTCAAATCAGGGTCAGACCCACTTTCTACTCAAAATAACCCCCTAATCAAGAATATGAAGTCAGATTTTTGATACCATACACAAACTTTGAAATATATAGAAATTACGATTTTGGGCACTTTCGAGGAACATTTCGGGCACTTTTTGACTCTCTCTTGGCTCTTGTTGTTATGTTATGAAAGTTATCCCTTAGCCCTATCTTGTTGATTGTTTTGTTGCTTCTGCGACTAAGGATGTGTAATAATGCAGTAACAGGCTTTCTTGGGGTCCCTTCGGGTCGCCTTGCGCCATCTCACGTCTAGGCCCTAGGCTTGGGTCGTGATAGGCATACTCCCTCACACTCATAGACCCTTATCTCAAATTCATAAATTCCACCAATTTGTCTTCCCTAAGCTTAAAAGGGAAGAGGTGATTAAGAAAAGCCGCCTTGAACTCCTCCCAAAGTACCACATTGTTGTCCCCCTTCTCCTCTTTCCATTGATTATACCATATTTTGCTACCCCTTTGAATTAGTAAGCCGCCAACTCTATCTTATCCTTTGACCTCACAGTCATGATAGCCAAAATCTTGTAAGCCTCATTAATAAATTTTTGAGGGTCCTAATTCACCTTTGACCCATAGAATTCTGGGGGATTTATCCTCATGAAATCTCTCACCCAAGATGTCGCTGTTAGGAGCATGAAGGGCTTGGGACCCTTGGTTGGCCTGATTAGCCACAACTTGTGCAAGCAAAGTAAGAGCATCCAGAAGCTCTCCATGAGTTGATTTCTTCTCTAGTATACAGGCACTTATTCCTCGTGTTAGGCATGATCTAGTATAGCAAAGTACAACCATTAGGGAGAAAACCATACCTCAACTTCTATAGTACAATATAGACCGAGAAGAAGGGAAATATTTCCTAAACACCTCATAGCCTCTAGCTCATAGTTTTGGTGCACAATACAACCATGAAAAAGACTCTAATTGATGCGGTATGTTGGACACCGAGGACCTAACAACCTAGTGCATTGATAACAAGTTTGTCACGATCCAAGCCTAGGGCCTAGACATGACATGGTGCATGGGGAACTCGAAGGGACCCCAAGCAATCCTCTTAACATATCATAACGCATCCTTGGTCGAGGAAGTAATAAATACAACAAGAGATAGTAAATAGGAACAACGGGCTAAGGGACAACTCCCATATCATAAACATCAAGAGTCAAGAGAGTCAAAGCTCATAGCATAATACAAACATGTCCAACAACATCTCTAAAACTTAGATACTTAGTGGGGGCCAAGACGAGCTATTGAGATCACTCTCATAGTCAACATATACATAAAAGAAGATAGTCTTGGAACATAATATGAGATTATAAACAATGTCCCTGAAATAGATGACTTACCAAAGAGGTTGAGAGAAGTCGTACTAGCCACATGGAAGAGATGATCAAGTGGGGCTCCGATTTCTACATGGTGACATCATGTAGGTATAGAGTATGCATTAGTTCATTTGAATGTACTAAGTATGTAGGATGCAATGCAACAAGCGATAAGCATCATAAGCAAAATATATAACATTGGCAATGGGTAAGCATATAGCAATATGGCATGTATGAATGATGCTTGAAGTAAAATAATTCTTATATATAACATAATAAATGTGTACGGATAGACCATTAGTACTGCATATCTAAGGCCGACTACCCTTTGGAAAGGCGAATGAGGTACGCACCCCTCAATAGGTTGGGAGGTACAAACCCTCCAACATCGTTGATGAGGTACAAACCCCCCTACATGTTTGATGAAGTACAAACTCCCCAACATGGTTATCAAGGTACAAACCCCTCGACATGACTGCATGGGACTACCACCTCCCAAGCAAGGCGATCGAGGTACAAAACCCTCAACAAGGTTACCCAAGTCTACAACCCCTCGAGTGAGGCTTAGTCAATTCCCAAACACTTGACGGGTGTGTAGTGCTAGTATAAAACTATGATATTTAAGAGTGAAATAATGCTAGAAAATTCAATGTAAAACCATCAATAGATATTTTGTAACACCCATAAGCAACATATATTAAAATCCTTCATCAAATCACACAATAGATCTTAGATTCATAGCTCAAAACATGCTAAAACAACCATATTTTCATGAAACCCCAACATAGTGTGCGGTGAAATTCATAATAAGTAAGACCCATGAGTAAATCAACTTTAAATCATACAATTTTTGGCAAATGAGAGCTTGGGTATTATGGGTGAAAGGAACCCATGAAAGAAACCCACATACTTTGACTTTGGAGAATCCATGAAGAAATCAGAGATGGAGACTTGAAGTTTGAATTAGAACCTTAAGATTCAGAGGAGTTTTTGAGACTTGACATTTTGAGATGAAATATTGTCTAAGTGTTTGAGAGAGTATTTTGGGAATGTCTTGAATGATATGAGGGTGAAATAAGGCTAAAATAAGCATTTTCACGCATGGGAATGCTTAGGCCCGAGACCCAAAGGCCTTGGACTGGACAAGAAAAACAGTGCACAAAATACATTGTAGTGCATCATTGGCGTGGCGCTAATCGTTACTGGAAATCGCATTTTTGCATTTTTCAATTGTTGCTATGGTTGCTCTTAAATAAGGGTCAGACCCATCCTCTACTTAATTTGACCCCCCCGAACAAGAATATGAAGTTGGATTTTTGATATAACACATGAATTTTGATATATATGAAAATTACGATTCCGAGCACTTTTGAGGTACATTTTTGGGCACTTTGGGGTCGTTTCATGTATGCCCCACAATTGGTTGTCGAACCTAGATCTAGGATGAACAAATTGGTTTCGGGAGTCTCTGACTTGGTTAATGAGGAGTGTCGTACAACTATGCTAATAGTTGATATGGATTTGTCCCGCATCATGACATATGCAAACAACTAGAGGGGAAAAAGCTTAGAAAAAAATGTAGTGGTGAGTCCAAAAGGGCTCATTTTGAAGATGGATTCCAAAGTTCCAAGGGTGTCTGGTTTCCTCAAGGCCACAAGTTCCAAGACCAAGGTCCTTCCAATTCTCCTAATAGGATATTTTCTAATGATAATCCAGGATTCTAAGGTGGTGGTGGTGGGGTGCCTAACCCTATGTGACAAAGATGTGGTAGGAACCATACTGGTCCATTATGAGAAATTCTAGTGCTTGCTATTATTGTGGTGAAGTGGGTCATAAGTTGATTGATTATACTCATGCTCAAAACAAAGTTAGAGATGGTCGTCCACAAGGTCGAGGTGGAAATGCGGGTCAAAAGAGAAGAAGAGGCCAACAAGGGCGTGCTCCAAGTCAAAATAAATTCTATGCTTTTCTATTGAGAAAAGGGGTGGAGGACATTCTCGATGTCGTCATCGGTATGTTAAAGGTTTTTGATTTTGATGTGTATGCATTGATAGACCCGGGTGCCACTCTTTCTTTTATTACTCCTTTTGTTGCCAAAAAGCTTCATGTTAGTCCCGAATTCTTGTGTGAACCTTATGAAGTGTCTACCCACTTTGGTGAGTCCATTATTGCTAAAAGAGCCTATAGAAATTGTTCCGTGTTCATTTTGCATAAAATCTTTCCTTGTAATTTTGTTGAATTAGGCTCCATTTTAATATCATTTTTGGGATGGATTGGTTGTACGCATATTATGCTTCTATTGATTGTAGAACCCATAGAGTTGAATTTCAATTCCCTAATGATCCTGTCCTTGAGTGAGAAAGTCATGATTTGGTGGTCAAGGGTATATTCATTCTTGCCTTGAAGCCCAAAAGTTGATTTCTAAGGGTTGTCTCTATCATCTTGTGAGGGTTAGGTATGTTGAGTCCAAAGTCCTTCTTATTGAGCCGGTTGCAGTGGTTAATGAGTTTCTTGATATCTTTCCTAATGAGCTTCCTGGTGTTCCTCCCAAAATGAAAATAGACCTTGGTACAGACCTCCTTCCCGATACTCAACCCATTTCTATTCTCCCTTACCGTATGGTCCCGACGGAATTGAAGGAGTTGAAGGAGAAGTTGAAGGATTTGTTGGAAAAGGGTTTTATAAGGCCTAGTAAGTCACCTTAGGATGCACTGGTGTTATTTGTGAAGAAAAAGGATGGTTATCTTAGAATATGCATTGATTACTGGCAACTTAACTTGAGTCACCATAAAGAACAAGAACCATCTACCAAGGATTGATGACCTTTTTTATCAACTTCATGAGGCTAGTCACTTTTCTATGGTTAATCCTCGGTCCAGGTATCACCAAGTGAAAATGAGGGAGTGTGGCATTCCCAAGATGGCTTTCTGGACTAGATATGGGCACTTTAAGTTTGTGGTGATGTCATTTATTTTAACTAATGCACCGATGGTATTTATGGATCTCATGAATAGGGTATTTAAACCCTACCTTGACTTGTTTGTGGTGCTTTTTATTGATGATATCTTGATTTATTCTCATAGTGAGGAGGAGCATGTGAATCACTTGAGGATGGTGTTGCAAGTATTGAGGGAGGAGAGGTTGTATGTAAAATATAAGAAATGTGAGTTTTGGTTGAAAAAGGTTGCTTTTCTAGGGCATGTGGTGTCGGGTGATGGCATTAAGGTGGATCCTAAGAAAACAAAGGTAATTAGAAATTGGCATAGACCTTTGACTCCATCAGACATTAGAAGTTTCTTGGGTTTAGCGGGTTATTACCGGAGGTTTGTAAATGGTTTCTCCTCTATTGTTTCACCTATGACTAAATTGACACAAAAGAAGGAGAAATTTGTGTGGACCGATGATTGTGAAAAATGTTTCCAAACTTTGAAAGCTAAATTTGACTCCGCTCCTATCTTGGCTCTACCAGAAGGGTTGGAAGGATTTGTTGTATATCGTGATGCCTCAAGAATTTGTTTGGGGTGTATTTTGATGCAAAGTGGTAAGGTTATAGTGTATGCCTCTAGACAACTTAAGGTGCATGAGAAGAATTGTCTCACCCATGATCTTGAATTGGCCGTTGTGGTGTTTTCTTTGAAAATTTAGCGTCACTACTTGTATGGAGTTCATATTGATGTGTTTACCGAGCACAAGAGTCTCCAATATGTGTTCACCCAAAAAGATCTTAAATTGAGACAAACAAGGTGGTTAAAGCTCCTTAAAATTATGACATGAGTGTTTATTATTACCTCTGCAACACTAATGTTGTGGCCGATGCTCTAATTAGGGTGTCTATGGGTAGTCTAGCTCATGTTGATGGTCGTGGCAAAGAGGTGGCTAGAGAAGTTCACCGACTGGCTAGATTGGGGGTTATGTTGGATGAACTGATAATGGGGGTGTAGTGGTTATTGATGGTTCTAAATCTTCTTTGATTGAGGAGGTAAAGGCAAAACAAGTTCTTGACACCGTCTTGCAAGAGTTGCAGGTCTTGGTGAGAGATGGTAAAGTGGAGGTTATCCCCCAAGAGGGAGATGGTGCCCTTAGGTACCAAGGTAGATTGTCTGTGCCAAATGTAGATGATTTGGAAGAATCAATCTTAAAGGAGGCCCATAATTCATCCTATTTTATTTACCCCGGTTCTACAAAGATGTATAGAGACTTGAGGGAGTGTATTGTTGGGGTGGTATGAAGAGAGACATTGTCAAGTTCATATCCGGATGTCACAATTGCCAACAAGTGAAAGCTGAACATCAAAGGTCGGGTGTCCTAGCCCAAGATATAGAAATTTCCACTTGGAAGTAGGAAGAGATCAATACAGATTTTATGGCTGGGTTGCCTAAGACTAGGAAATATTTTGACTCTATTTGGGTTGTTGCGGATAGAATGACAAAGTCCTACTTCGATGTGAGGAGAAGACATATTAAGTTTAAAGTAAGTGATTGGGTTTACTTGAAAGTCTCACTCATGAAGGGTACGGTCCAATTTGGAAAGAAGGGGAAATTAAGCCCAAGGTTTGTGGGTCCTTATAAAGTTTTGAGGAGAGTGGGTAAGGTTGCTTATGAGTTGGAGTTGCCTATGAAGGTTAACATGGTTCATCCGGTCTTTCATGTGTCCATGTTGAGAAAGTGTATGGGTGACCTAAGTGTCATAGTACCCTTGGATGTTGTGGGTGTTGTAGGAGATAATTTGACTTATGAGAGGCCCCGGTGACAATTTTGGATAGGCAAGTGAAGAGGTTGAGAAATAAAGATGTAGCTTCCGTCAAGGACCATTGGATGAACCAACAAGTTAAAAGTGCCACATGGGAAGCCGAGGCGGACATGAGAAAGCGATACCCATATCTCTTCCACTCTACTTAAGCTGAAGGTACTAATTTAAGTCCCCTATATGATTTCAAGTCTGAAGTTTCAACCCTTTTGTCATTTTGCATGCATTCATGTTTATGTTAACAAGTTTATGGTGATTTTTGACATTCATGTTGAGATTTCTGAGAATGCTGTTTAAATGCATTTGTTGCATTCATGTCGGGCTTAAAGCTTCATAATTATTTCTCTTATGAACATTTCATTGACATTTGGGACGAATGTTCCCAAGGAGAAGATATTGAAATGCCCCAAAAATATGCTTCGAAAATGCCCATAATCGTAATTTCCGTATATCTTAAAATCCGTAGGTGATATCGAAAATTCGATTTCATATTCTCGATCAGGGGGCAAAATTGAGTGGGGGATTGGTATAACTCGAATTTTAGAAGACCTGTTGTGAAAAATAATTTTCGCTAATTTTTCTTATCTAGTGTGCATCCGCAACCAGAACGCGATGCGGACTGGGCACGGATCAATGTTAAACTGTCCTTCGCATTGGGTCTGCATTGCAGACCAGATGCGGACCAGTACAAGTTTTTTCTCAATTTTTCTGTATCAGTGAAGGGTAATAGGGTCGTAGCCCCATGCGCACTTATGCATGAAAACACTCATACTTAGCTATTTTGCAACTCTATATCACTTAAAACCCTAAAAAAAAACCTCTCCAAGACTTAACTAAATATCTCATTCAAATTTCAAGGATTTCAAACCTAACTTTGGAACCTAAAGATTCTCTTCAAGCTCCAAGATCTCTTCAAGCTCATCTCAAGAAAACCCAAGTTCGAGGTATGTAGGTTTCATCCATTGGGTTCTTTCATCCATGGAGGCCAATCTCCATTTTTATGAAAATTGCATGATTTCAATGTAACGACCCCAAAAAGTATCTGAAAATGTGCCTTGAAAGTACCCAGAATCGTAATTTTCATATATCTCAAAATTTGTGAAATCCGACTTCATATTCTTGTCCAGGGGTTCATTTGAGTGGAAGATAGATCTAACCCCGATTTAAGAGCAAATGATTAGCAATTTCAATTTTCCAAAAAATGATTTCTAGAGAGCTTTTCGTGCCCCTGGCGTGACACGCCAAGGGCACACACTAGTGTAATTTTTCTGGCCGATTTTGACTTCTGTCCAAGACTTTTAAGTCTTGGGCCTAAGTGTTCCCAAACATAAAAATACCTATACTTAGCCATTTCTCACCCTCATACCATTCTAAACATTCCCTAATAGTCATTCAAACACTTAGCCAAATATTTTACTCCTAAACTCAAGTCTCAAAACCCTCTCTGGATCTAAGAATTTCCTCTCAAGCTTCAAGTCTCCATCTCCAATCTTCATTAAGTTCATCTGCAAAGCTAAGGTATGTGGGTTTCTTTTATGGGATCCTTTCACCCATGATACCCAAGCTTTTTCTACTCAAAATTGCATGATTTAAAGTTGATTTATTTATGGGTCTTATTTATTATGAAATTCACTGCACACTATGTAGGGGTTTCTGAAATAGTGACTGTTTTACTATGTTTAGAGCTATGAATCTAAGGTGTATTGTGAAAATTGATAAAGGGTTTTGGTGTATATTTTTTGAGGGTATTACCAAGAATCTATTGATGACTTTAAACTAATTTTTCTAGCATGATTTTACATTTGAATTGCATGATTTTACACTAGCATTACTCATCCTCTAAGTGTTTGATAAAATGTCTAGTTATGGATTCTTGAGGAATTGAAGGTCCAATGTATGTCTTATGAGTTGAATGACTATATGATGATGAATAATAATGAAATAATGATGGAATGATGATGAAAAGGAATGTATGTGTATGGTGATGAAAAGAGTGTGTATGTGTATATATATGTGTGTGTGTGTGTGTGTATGTGTGTGTGTGTGTGTGTGTGTGTGTGATTATCTCTATATATTATTGGGGATGACCAAACCTAGCTCGGAGAGTTTTAGGCCCGGGTAACCTATTAAGGGGTTGGTACCTTGATTGCCTAGCTCAGGGGGTGGTAGGCCCGGGTAACCTTGTTAGGGGTTAGTACCTATCAACGTTGATTAGGGTTTGTATTTCGTCAATCTCGGCGGGGGGTTTGTACTCCATCAATCTCATGAAGGGGTTCGTACCTCATGCGCCTATCCAAGGGGTGGTAGGCCTTAGCTTGCACTATAATGGTCACTTCTTACACTCGTATTATGATCTATATAAGCATGATTTTACTTCAAGCATCATTCATACATACCATATTGTTAATATGTTATTTATTGCTTATGATTATGCATTTTGCTTATGATGCTTACCTCTTGTTGTATTGCATCCTACATACTTAGTATATTCAAACGTACTAACTCATACTCTGTGCCTACATGATGTCACCACATAAGAAATGGTGGATCGCTTGATCATCCTCCTCCTCCACGTGGCTAATATGACTTCTATCAAGCTTGTTAGTGAGTCTTCCATTCCGAGGATGTTACTTATGATCTTTTACTATTGACTATGAGGGTGAGCCCTGTTGCTTTTTCTTGACCCCCACTCTTATCTATGTAGTAGATGTGTTGTTGGACATGATATGTATCTATGCTATGAGCTTTGACTCTATTGACTCTTGATGTTTATGATATGGAAGTTTACCCGTAGTCCTAATTCCCTTTGTTTGCGTTTATTTCTTATTATCATTCTAATTGCTTCTGCGACCAAGGATGTGTAATGATATGATATGAAACTTGTTTAGGGTTGCTTTGGGTTCCCCATTCACTGGTCACGTCTAGGCCCTAGGCTTGGGTCATGACAAAGGTGGTATCAGAGCACTAGGTTGTTAGATCCTCGGAGTCTAACACACCATGTTGAGTAGAGTCTTATTCATGGTTGTGTTGTGCACCACAACTATGAATAGGGGGTTATGAGACGTTTTAGGAAATGTTTCCCTTCTTCATGTTCTAAGTTGTGCTTTAGAGTTGAAGTATGTTTCCCCCTAACGATTATTCTTTGTTATGCTAGATCATGCCTAATACGAGGGTAAGACAAGCCCGTACACCCGAGGAGCAATCAGGCAATGGAGAGCTTAGGGATGCTTTCACCTAGCTTGAACAAGTGGTGCCTAATCAAGCCAACCAAGGGGACCAAGTCTCTCATGCTCCTACATCGGCTTCTTGGATGAGAGACTTCATGAGAATGAATCCCCCGGAATTCCATGGGTCAAAGGTAAGTGAAGACCCTCAAGAGTTCATTGATGAGGTCTACAAAATTTTGTCCATCATGGGGGTGCGGCCGGAGGATAAGGCAAAGTTGACAGCCTACCAACTCTAAGGGATAACATAAATATAGTACAACCATGGAAGGAGGAAGAGGGAGTCAACTATGTGGTACTTTGGGAGAAATAAAAGGTGGCTTTCCTTAATCGGTTCTTCCCTCTTGAACTTATGGAAGCTAAGTTGGTGAAATTTATGAATTTGAGACAAGGGTCTATGAGTGTGAGGGAGTATTCCCTCAAGTTTACCCAACTCTCTATGTATGCTCCGCATTTGGTGGCCGATTCAAGATCTAGGATGAATAAATTTGTAATGGGTGTTTCCAACTTGGTTAGTGAAGAATGCCAGTCCGCCATGTTGATTAATGACATGTACTTGTCACGTTTGATGACCTATGTCGAACAAATAAAAGAGGAGGAATTGAGGAAGAGAAGGGGGCATGAGGCCAAGAGGGCCTGTTTTAAGGGTAAGTTCCAAAGGAGTGGCCGGTTCCATCAAGGCCAAAGGTATACTCATGCACTTGATAAGAAGGTTGCAAATTTTCTGGGGGCCTAAGGTGTTAGGGCTGTGGCTTCTATTGATGTGTGTCCGAAGTGTGGTAAGGGTGATGGTGGCCTATGTTTGAAAAATACTGATGCTTGTTATGGTTGTGGGGAAATGGGGCATAAAGGCGATAGTTTGCCCGCTAAACCACAACAAGGACAAGGAGGTTCATCCACAAGGTGCTAATGCGGTCCCATAGGGGAGAGGTGGCCGACCAAATGGTGCTCCAGGGCACAACCAAGTTTATGCTTTGCATGGGAGGCAAGGGGTTAATAAAGACTCTGATGTTGTTACAAGGTATGTTAAAAATCTTTGACTTTGATATGTCTGCATTAATTGATCCGAGTACCACTCTTTCTTTTGTTACCCCCTTTGTTGCCAAAAAGTCGCATGTTGACCCCGAGTTGTTGCATGAGCCATATGAGGCGTCTACTCCTATTGGTGCATGCATTTATTATTGCTAGAAAAGTTTATAGAAATGGTCCTATTTGCATATTACATTAGATATTGCCTTGTGATCTTATTGAGTTAGGCATCGTTGATTTTGATATTATTCTTGGCATGGATTGGTTGCATGCATATTATGCTTCTATTGATTATAAAACTCGTAGGGTCAAATTCCAATTTCCAAACGAACCTGTCCTTGAGAATGAGAGTCAAGATGTTGTGGTCAAGGGTAGATACATCTCTTGTATTAAAGCCCATAAGTTGATCTCTAAAGGATGTCTTTACCATCTTGTGAGGTTACGGATGTAGAGTCTAAAGTCCTTTCCATAGAGTCGGTTCCGGTTGTAAATGAGTTTCTTGATGTCCTCCTAAATGATCTTCTCGATTTTCCTCCCAAAAGGGAAATGGACTTTGGCATAAACCTCTTCCCCAATACTCAACCCTTTCGTTTTCCACCTTACAGCATGGCCCCGATAGATTTGAAGGATTAATTGAGGGACTTGTTGGAGAAGGGACTTGTTAGACCTAGCCAATCACCTTAGGGTGCTCCAGTGTTGTTTCTGAAAAAGAAGAATGGGTCCCTTAGGATGTGTATTGACTACCGGCAACTCAATAGGGTTACCATCAAGAATAGGTATCCTCTTCCATAGATTGATGATTTGTTTAACCAATTACAAGGGCTAGCCATTTCTCTAAGATTGATCTTTGGTCCGGGTATCATCAAGTGAAAGTGAGGGAGTGTAATTCCCTAAACGACCTTCCTGACTAGGTATGGGCATTATGAATTTGTGGTAATGTCTTTTGGGTTGACCAATGCACTGGCCATCTTTATAAACCTAATGAATAGGGTCAATAAACCCTACCTTGATTCTTTTGTTGTGGTCTTCATTGATGACATTTTGATCTATTCTCGTGGTGAGGTGGAGCATAGGGCTCATTTGAGGGTTGTGTTGCAAAGATTGAGGGAGGAGAAATTGTATGCTAAATATGAAAAGTGTG
>JAABOM020072164.1:0-83073 GCA_011800125.2 Solanum clarkiae | reverse complement strand
CCAGATTTCTTCTTAGTTTGTCTTGAGTCCAAAGGGCCAAGTTGTTTGTAGAATACTTAGCACGTTTTTATACTCTTCTTGGACTCAAAATAAGGTCCATCTATGATACTAATTCATGGGCCAAAGTTATATCCTTGACATGGTATTTATTCATAAACAAACTTGAACAAATTTGGCATCGAGCCTCGTCTCCGTTTAGCTTATCAATTTTAAGCTAAGAAAGTAGGTAACTCACCTACTAGATTATTAAATCATACAACATCCTCAATTATTTTGCTTAGCTTAGGGATGATATTTCCTCAATTTAACGTCAACAAAGATATACCATCAACTTTCATAAGCATTTAGAATCACAAACTGCTCATTAAGACAAGGCTCACACACTTTCAAGAATTGATGCAATTTTGACCAAACCATAACATGATTCATTTACATAGCATTAGTACATGTAAAAGGTGGGGTGTTATAGTTTTCCTAAATGACCTTCCCAGTGTCACTCCCGAAAAGGAGATAGACTTTGGTACAAATCTCCTTGTCGATACTCAAGCCATTTCTATTCTCCCTTTCCGTATGGACATGACTGAGTTGAAGGAGTTGAAGGAGTTGAAGGAGTAATTGAGGGATTTGTTGGAGAAGGGTTTTATTAGGCCTAGCCAATCGCCTTGGGGTGCACTAGTATCGTTTGTGAAGAAGAAGAATGAGGTCCCTTAGAATGTGTATTGACTACTAACAACTTAATAGGGTTACCATAAAGAATAAGTATCCTCTTCCAAGGATTAGTGATTTGTTTGACCAACTTCAATGGGCTAGTCACTTCTCTAAGATTGATCTTCGATCCTAGTATCATCAAGTGAATGTGAGAGAATGTGATATTCCCAAGACGGTCTTCCAGACTAGGTATGGGCATTATGAGTTTGTTGTGGTGTCATTTGGGTTGACTAATGCACCGGCCATCTTCATGAGTCTTATGAATAGGGTCTTCAAACCCTACCTTGATTCATTTGTTGTGATGTTCATTGATGATATTTTGATCTATTCACATAGTGAGGAGGAGCATATGGGTCATTTTAGGGTAGTGCTACAAATATTGAGGGAAGAGAAGTTGTATGCTAAGTATGAGAAATGTGAATTTTGTTTAAAGGAGGTTGCCTTCCTAAGTCATGTGGTGTCAGGGGATGGTATCAAGGTGGATCCTAAAAAGACCGATGTTATTGGAAATTGGCCTAGTCGATTAACCCCATCGTACATTAGGAGCTTCTTGGGCTTAGCGAGTTAGTATCGGAGGTTTGTGAATGGATTCTCTTCTATTGCTTCCCCTATGACCAAGTTGACTCAAAAGAAGGCCAAATTTGTATGGATCGATGAGTGTGAAAAGAGTTTCGAAACATAGAAAGATAAGATTATGTCCGCTCCTCTATTGTTAATACCGGAAGGGCTAGAGGGGTTTGTTGTGTATTGTGATGCTTCGAGAGTTGGTTTGGATTGTTTGATGCAAAATGGTAAGGCGATAGCTTATGCCTCTAGACAACTCAAAGTGCATGAAAAGAATTATCCTACTCATGACCTTGAATTAGCCGCCATGGTATTTTCATTAAATATCATGCGTCGTTATTTGTATGGGGTGCATGTTGACGTTTTCACCGATCATAAGAGTCTCCTAAATGTCTTCATATGAAAAGATCTTCATTAGAGGCAAAGAAGCTGGTTAGAACTTCTTAAGGAGTGTGCATTATCATCCTGGTAAGACTAATGTGGTGGTCGATACTTTGAATAGGGTGGCCATGGGTAGCCTTGCACAAGTTGATGATGGTGGCAAAGGGATTGCCAAGGACGTCCATCGGTTGGCTAGATTTTGGAGTTAGGTTAGAAGAGGTGGACAATGGGGTTAGGCTAGAAGAGGTGGATAATGGGGTTGTCGTGGTAGTTGATGGCTCTACATCTTCATTGGTTTAGGAGGTGAGAGCTAAGCAAGATCTTGACCTCACTTTGTTAGAATTGAAGGCTTTGGTAAAGGGGGGGATAAGGTATAGGTTTTCTCCCAAGGGGGAGATGGTGTGCTTAGATACTAAGGTATGCTATGTGTTCCTTGTGTTGATGTCTTGAGAGAAAATATTCTTGATGAGGCTAATGGTTCTTCCTATTCTATGAACCCCGGTTCTACGAAGATGTATAGAGATTTGAGAGAGGTGTTTGATGGGAGGTATAAAGAAGGACATTGCTAAATTTGTATCCGATTGTCATATTTGCCAACAAGTCAAAGCCGAACATCAAAGATAGGGTGGACTAGCCCAAGCCATAGAGATTCCTAATTGGAAACAGGAAGAAATTAATATGAATTTTGTGGTTGGGTTGCCAAAGATTCGAAAGGGTTTTGATTCCATTTGGGTTGTGATTGATAGAATGACAAATTGGCTCATTTTCTACCAGTTAAGACTACTTATGTGGCTGAAGACTATGCTAAATTGTATATTCATGTGTTGGTAAGATTGCATGGGGTTCCCATGTCTATCATATCGGGTCTTGGTGCTCAATTTACTTCACATTTTTGGAATTCCTTTAAAAGGAGTCTTGGTACGAACGTTAAACTTAATATGGCCTTCCACCCTCAAACGGATGGACAAGCCAAAAGAACTATTCAAACTCCTGATAATATGCTTAGGGCTTGGGTATTAGAGTTAAGGTGTAGTTGGGATGATCATCTACCATTGATTGAGTTTGCATATAGCTATCATTCTAGTATTGATGTGGCTCCTTTTGAGGCCCTCTATGGTAGGCATTGTGGATCATCGGTTGGATGGTTTATGGTAGGAGAGGTGGATTTAATGGGTCCAGATTTGGTAATGGATGCTCTTCGGAAGGTTAGGATGATTAGAGAAAGGTTGAAAACAGCCCAAAGCCGTTAAAAATCCTATGCCGATGAGAGGAGGAGAGACCTTGAATTTAAAGTTAGTGATTGGGTCTATTTGAAGGTTTTACCTACGAAGGGTGTGATTTGTTTGGGTATGAAGGGAAAGTTGAGTCCAAGATATACGGGTCCTTATAGGGTGATGAGGAGGATTGACAAGGTAACTTATGAGTTGATGTTGCCAAGTAAAATGGTTTTGGTTCATCCAGTGTTTCAGGTATCCATGTTGAGAAAGTGTGTGGGTGATCCAAATGATATTGTTCCATTAGATGTTGTGGGTGTAGTTGAAGACAACTTGACTTATCAAGAGGTTCCAGTAGAGATCTTGGATAGGCAAGTGAAGAGGCTATGGAACAAGGACGTTGTTTCCGTTAAGGTCCTTTGGAGGAATCAAAAAGTCGAAAGTGATACATGGGAGGTCAAAGCGGACATGGAAAAGAAATATCCTTATCTATTCCACTCAATTCAAGCCTAAGGTACTAACTCTACGTCCCTTATGTGATTTCAAGTCTAAGTTCAGCCCCTCACATTTGCATGCAGTCATGTTTAGATTGACAAGTTCATGATGATTTTACACTTATGTTGAGATTTTTGAAATAATGTTTAACTACATTATTGCATCCCTATGTGGACTGAAATTTTCATGTTTATGTCTCTCATACATGTTTCTTTGACATTCGGGGACGAATGTTCCCAAGGTGGAGATTTGAAATGATCCCAAAAAGTGCCCAAAAATGTGCCTCAAAAATGCCAAGAATTGTAATTTCCATATACTTAAAAATCCGTGCGTGATATCAAAAATCCAACTTCATATTTTTGATCAGGAGGAAAATTCGAGTGGCAAATGGGTCTAACCCCGATTTAAGAGAAGCTGTATCAAAATTTGAAAATCCATAATTTTGCAAATTCCAGTGACGATCTGCGCCCCTGGGGCGGTATGGCCAGGGCAAGGATAACTGTTATTTTTTGCCTGTTATTTCGTGTTTGGTCCAAGGATTTTGGGTCTTGGACCTAAGCCTTCCCATACATGAAAATACTTATACTTAGCCTTATTTCACTCTCATATCATCCAAGACATTTCCCAATACACTCTCAAACACTTAGTCTAATATTCCTCTCAAAATTTAATTGTCCAAATCTCTTTCGGATCTTAAGGATTTCACTCAAACTTCAAGCCTCCATTAAAATCTTCATCAAGGAATTTTCCAAAGCTATGGTATTTGGGTTTCAACCAATGGTTCTTTTCACCTAAGGGGCCTAAGCTTCTTTTTTACCTAAACTGTATGATTTAAAGTAATTGATTTACTCATAGGTCTTACTTATTATTAATTTCACTTCACACTTTGTAGGGCTTTCATAAAATTGAGATTGTTTAGAATATTTTGAGCTATGAATCTAAGATCTATTGTGAGATTTGATGAAGGGTTTGATGTATATTGTTTGAGGGTGTTGCCAAGTGTCTAGTGATGGTTTTACTTTGAATTTCCTAGCATGATTCAACTCTTGAATTGCATGGTTTTACACTAGCACTACACACCAGCCAAGTATTTTACAAAATGTCCTGTTATGACTTCTTGAGGAATTGAAAGCCCTATGCATGTCTTATGAGTTGAATAAATATATGATGATGAAAGGAATGTATGTGTATGATATTATCGCTATAGTGTTAGGGATTAACAAAGCCTCACTCGGGAGGTTATAGGCCTGACTAACCGTGTTAAGGGGTTTGTACCTCGATCGCCTCACTAGGAAAGAGGTAGGCCCATACAACTATGTCGAGGGGGTTGTACCTCATCAACCATATTGAGGGGTTTGTACCTCATTAACCATACTGAGGGGTTTGTACCTAATTCACCTCTCTAAGAGGGTTGTATGCCTTGGATATTCTATATTGGTTGTCTCTCCTTACACATGTATTATGTTCTATATAAACATGATGTAACTTTAACCATCATTCATGTATGTCATATTACTATATGCTTATTCATTGCCCATGTTATGCATTTTGTTATGGTGCTTATCACTTGTTGCATTGCATCCTACATGCTTAGTACATTCAAACGCACTAACGTAGACTCTATGCCAACATGATGTCACCATGTACGAACCAGAGTCCTACTTGATCATCTTTCTCTACATGGCTATTATGATCTATCTCAAGCTAGTTGGTGAGTACTTAACCCGGTGACAATGACTACACTCTTATTCTATGTATTAAGACTCTCTTTTCTTGATATATGTTTCCTATTGACTATGAGGGTGAGCCTGGTTTATGTCTTCACCTCCGCTAAATGCTATGTTTAGAGGTGTTGTTGGATATATTATGTATTTATGTCTTGAGCCTTGACTCTCTTTTTTGATATTTATGTTATGAAAGGTTTTCTTTAGTACCTTTGGTCCCATTTCTAATTCCATTATGTTGTTTAATTGCTTCCGCAACCAATAATGTGTAATGATATGTTAAGAAGCTTGTTTGGTGTCCCTTCGGATTCCCCATTCGCCATGTCACATCTAGGCCCTAGCCTTTGTTTGTGACATAAATTATCATAACTTTTAGCATACAAAGAACTGGATGACCTATGATATAGAAAATGAAATTTGTTTGAGTTAGCTTTCCAACGTACTTAGTTTCACCTTATTTAGAGTTCGAAGTCAAAAGTTAATGTCATTTTACTGAGGACTACCAGTGCAGAGTTGCACTACTAGATCACCATTATGGGTCATAATTGGCACTCGTAGCAATTTCTAGAAACTTCAAAATTGATCCCAGGGGTACGGGAGGGGTCCTATGGGTCACAACACTATTTACGAGTCATAACAGGGTCCGTAACATATATTTGACAGCTTTAAGGTCCCAAACTCTTAAGTTCATCATTTTATTGCCAAATTACTCTCTCTAAAACCCTCTAAGACTTCCCCAAATTATTTCCAAATTCCCCATTCAAATTCAAGAAAACTCAACAACAAGTTTTTTATTTCAAAACCCCATTCCAAGCTTCAAGCCATTCTCAATTCATTTCCAAGAAATTCAAAGTCTATGGTATATGTGTTTCAACCATTAAGTGCTTTTATCCATGGTTCCTAACCTTACTTTTCACAAAAATTGCATGTTTTCAAGTTAGATTATCTAAGATTATCTCTTAATATGAAAGTTGATTAGAAACTATGTTGGGGTTTCATAAAATGTGGATTGTTTAAGCATGTTTTGAGATATGAATCTATGATCCAGTATGTGATTTTATGAAGGTGTTTGATGTATCTAGTATGAGGGTATTACCAAGTGTTGGTGAGTGGTTTTACATTGATTTTTCTCACATGATTTCACTCTTGAATTGCATGATTTTGTACTAGCATTATACACCTACTGAGTGTTTGATAAAATGTCTTGTTAAGGTTTCCTGAGCTATTGAATGTCTAATGTAAGGTTTGTGAACTAAGTGATTTTATGATGATGATAGTAGTGTATATATGTATTGAAAAGTATTTATAGTGTTGCAAGTTGACCACAACTAGCTGAGGGGGTACTATGCCTCAACCACATTGTAGGAGGGTGGTATGCTTGTCTACCAATTAGGGGGTATATTCCTCAATCACATTGATGTGAGGTTGTATTCCCATCTACCATGTTGAGGAGTATATACCTTGACAACTTTGATGGGGGGTGGTATGCCCATCTACCAATTGCGAGGTATATTGCTCAATCACTTTGATGGGGGCGGTATGCCTATCTACCAATTGAGGGATAGATTCCTCCATCACTTCCCAAGGGGTGGTATACCTTGGATTCAAAGTACAATTTTCTTGGTCTATTATGATAGTCTCTTCCTATACATGTAATATGTTCTATATAAGTATGTTTTATTTCAAGCATCATTCTTACATGCCATATTGCTATAATGCTTATCCATCGCTTACAATTATGCATTTTTACTATGTTTGCTATCTCTTATTGCATTGAGTCATATATACTTGGTGTATTAAAATTTACTCAAACAGAATTCATGCCTACATGATGTTACCATGTAGGAACTGGAGCTCCACTTGATCGTCTTCGTCCTCAACGTTGCTAGTACTATCTTTTGAAGCAAGTTTGGTGAGTTCTCAACTCTGAGGACAATATCTATTGATTTTATGTTATGTAAAGAATCTCTTTATTTTGCTGAATGCTTTTGTATATGAGGGTGAGCCCCAACAATGTCTTCCCCCGCTTAATTCTATGTTTAGAGGTATTATTGCAAATTAACATAATAATGCTTGTAGCTTGACTCTTGACTATTTTTATGCCTTGAAAGGCTCTCCATTAGTCCCTTATCCTTATATTATGCTCTCTTGTTGATTTTTACTTGCTTCTGTGACCAAAGATGTGTAATGATATGCTAAGAGACTTGTTTGGGGTCCCTTCAGGTTCCCTATTCGGCGTCACGTTTAGGGACTAGGTTTGGGTCGTGACAAAAATGGTATCAGAGAACTAGGTTGTTAATGGTCCTTGGCATGCAACACACTGCGTAGATTAGAGTCTTATTCATTATTTTGAAATGCAGCATGACTATAAGAGGCTATGAGACATTTTAAGAAATGTTTTAGAAAAGTTAGGTAAGGTTTCCCCTCTAACAAATGTTCTTTGCAATTTTTGATCATGCTTACTACAAGAGGAAGAAGAGCCCGCGTACCCGAGGAACAACCGGCTCGTCCCACTCCTCAAGATAGGGGAGCATCTCATAAGGAATTCTGGGATACTATCACCATGCTAGCCTATGCCATCACTAATCAAATCAACCAAGGGGCCAAGCCCCTCATGATTCTACAACAGCTTCAAGGGTGAGTGACTTTACTAGAATGAACCCACCGGAGTTCCATAGGTCTAAAGTGGATGAGGACCCTCAAGTATTTATTGATGAGGTGTACAAAGTGTTGTCTATCATGGGGGTTAGACCGGAGGAGAAGGCGGAGTTGGTGCCATACCAACTCAAAGGGGTGGCTCAAATATGGTTTACCCAATGGAAAACAGAGGAAGGGAACAATAATGTCATCCTTTGGGAGGAGTTTAACGTGACTTTTCGCAATCACTTCTTCCCTCTTGAGCTTAGAGAGTCCAAAATGATAGAGTTCATGAACCTAAGACAAGGATATTTGAGTGTGAAGGAGTATGCACTCAAGCTCAATCAACTCTCAAAATATGCTCCATAATTGGTTGCCGACCTGAGGTCTAGAATGAACAAATTTGTGATGGGGGTGTCCAATTTAGTTAATGAGGAGTGTCGTGCTGCCATGTTGATAGGTGATATGGATTTGTCTCACCTAATGACATATGCCGAACAAATTAAGGGGGAGAGGCGTAGAAAAAGGATTAGGGGTGAGGCCAAGAGGACCCGTCTTGAGGGTTTGTTCCAAAGTCCCAAGGGTGGCTGGTTTCATCAAGGCCAAGTGTCTTCTCATGCTTCTAATAGAAGGTTTGCCAATGAAAACCCAACGGTACAAGATGATGGTGTTATCTTGTCCAGTGCTACATTTCCAAAATGTGATAAGGGTCATAGTGGCTCATGTTTGAAGGACACCAATGCTTGTTTTAGTTGTTGTGAAATGGGACATAAGGCCAAGGTACAAATGTGGGTCCAAAGTGGAGAGGTAACCAAAAAGGTGGTGTCCTAAGGCACAATAGGTTCTATGCTCTTCAAGGGAGACAAGAGGTAGATAAGGTGACTGATGTCGTGACCGGTATGTTAAAAGTTCTTAATTTGGATGTGTATGCATTGATAGTGCTGGGTGCCACTCTTTCTTTTGTTACTCCTTTTGTTGCCAAAAAGCTTCATGTTAGTCCCGAATTGTTGTGTGAGCCATATGAAGTGTCGACTCGAATTGGTGCATCCATTGTTGCTAGAAGAGTTTATTGAAATTGTCCCATTTTCATTTTGCATAAAATCTTGCCTTGTGATGATCGTCCAATTAGAAGGGTTTCAATTTTTTCAAATGAACAATTTGAAAACCTATTGATTCTGTTGAGTTAGATATGATGGATTTTGATGTCATCTTGGGATGGATTGCTTGCATGTATATTATGCTTTTATTGATTATAAAACCCGTAGAGTTTGAACCCATTCTTGAGTGAGAGAGTCAAGATTTGGTGGTTAAAGGTAGATTCATTTCTTGCATTAAAGCCCAAAAGTTGATTTCTAAGGTTTTCTCTACCATCTTGTGTGGGTTAAGGATGTTGAGTCCAAAGTTCTTCCTATAAAGTAGGTTCTCGAGGTCAACGAGTTTTTGATGTCTTCCCTAATGAGCTTCCCGGTGTTCCTCCAAAAAGGTAAATAGATTTTGGTATAGACCTCCTTCCTTATACTCAACCCATTTCTACTCTCCTTACCGCATGGCCCTAGTGGAGTTAAAGGAGTTGAAAAAGCAATTGAGGGATTTGTTGGAGAAGGGTTTTATTAGGCTTAGTCAATTACTTAGGGTGTACCAGTGTTATTTGTGAAGAAGAAAGATGGATCTCTTAGAATCTGCATTGATTACCGACAACTTAATTGGATAACCATAAAGAATAAGTACCCTCTACCAAGGATTGAGGATCTTTTTGACCAACTTCAAGGGATTAGTAACTTCTTTAAGGTTGATCATCGGTCCGGGTATCACCAAGTGAAAGTGAAGGAGTGTGACATTCCCAAGATTGCCTTCCAAACTAGGTATAGGCATTATGCATTTGTGGTTATGTCTTTTGGGTTGACCAATGCATCGTCTATCTTCATGGATCTTATGAATAGTTTCTTTAAACCCTACCATCATTTGTTTTTTATGGTCTTCATTGATGATATTTTGATCTATTCCTAAAGTGAGGAGAATCATGTGAGTCATTTTCAGGTGATGCTATGAAAATTGAGGGAAGGTAAGTTGTAAGATAAATATGAGAAATGTGAGTTTTGGTTGCAAGAAGTTTCTTTCCTTGGTCATCTGTTGTCGAGTGATGGTATTAAGTTGGAGCCTAAGAAGATGGAAGTGAGTAGAAATTGGCCTAGACTTTTGACTCCATCGAATAATAGGAGTTTCTTGGGCTTAGTGAGTTATTACCGGAGGTTTGTAAACGAGTTCTCTTCTATTCCTTCTCTGACTAAGTTGACCCAAAAGAAGGTTAACATTGTTTGGATCGATGAATGTAAGAAGAGTTTTCAAACTTTGAAAGATAAGCTTGTCTCTGCTGTAAGGGTTGGAAGGATTTGTTGTGTATTGTGATGCCTCATGAATTTGTTTGGGTTGCGTTTTGATGCAAAATGGTAACGTGATAGCCTATGCTTCTAGAAAACATAAGGTGCACCAAATGAATTATCCCACCCATGATCTTGAATTGGCCGTCATGGTATTCTCTTTAATTGGTTTCATTATTTATATGGGGTACATGTTGATGTTTTTACCAATCATAAAAGTCTCCAATATATTTTCACTCAAAAACATCTAAACTTGAGGAAAAGAAGGTGGTTAGTGCTCCTTAAGGATTATGATATGATTGTGGGTTATCACTCTGGTAAGGCTACTGTTTTGGCCAATGCTTTCAGTAGGGTGTCTATGGGTAGCTTAGCACATGTTGGTGATGGTGGTAAAGAGGTTGCTAGGGAGGTACATCGGTTGGCTAGATTGGTCGTTAGGTTGGAAGAGGTTGACAATTGTGGTGTAGTGGTGGTTGATGGTTCTAAATCATCATTGGTTGAGGAGGTAAAGGCAAAAACAGATCTTGACCCACCGTGTTGGAGTTAAAGACCTTGGTGAGAGATGGTAAGGTCAAGGTTTTCTTTCAAGAGGGAGATAGTACCCTTAGGTACCAATGTAGATTGTGTGCGCCTAATGTGGATGGCTTGAGGAAGTTGATTTTAGATGAGGCATATAATTCTTCCTATTCTATTCACCCTAGTTATATAAAGATGTATAGAGATTTGAGGGAAGTGTTTTGGTGGGATGGTATGAAGAGTGATATTTCTAAGATTTTCTTGGTTGTCGTATTCACCAACAACCGAAATCAGAGCTCAAATGCTGGGTGGCCTAGCCCAAGATATAGGGATTCCTACTTGGAAGTTAGAGGAACTCAACATGGATTTTGTAGTTGGGTTTCCTAAGAATAGAAAGCATTTTGACTCTATTTGGGTTGTGATTGATAGAATGACAAAGTTGGCTCATTTCCTACCGGTTAAGACCACTTATGGAGCCAAAGATTATGCTAGGTTGTACATTCATGAGTTGGTTAGATTGCACAGGGTGCCTTTGTCTATCGTATCAGATCATGGTGCTTAACTCACTTCTCACTTTTGGAGGTCCTTCCAAAGAGGTCTTAGTAGTAAGGTTAAGCTTAGTACGAACTTTCACCCTCAAACGGATGGGCAGGAGGAAAGAACTATCTAAACTCCTGAGGAAATGCTTAGAGCTTATGTGTTGGAGTTTAAGGGTAGTTGGGATGATCATCTTTTACACATTGAGTTTGCTTATAATAATAGCTATCATGCAATCATTGGTATGGATCCTTTTGAGGCTCTTTATGGTAGACGTTGTAGATCACCGGTTTGATAGTTTGAAGTGGAAAGGATGGCTTCGTCTGGTTCGGATTTGGTTATAAAGGCCTTAGATAAAGTGACATTGATAAGGTAGAGGTTGAAAACATCCCAAAGTAGACAAAAGTCCTATGCCAATGTGAGGAGGAGGGATCTTGAATTTAAGGTTCATTATTAGACCTATCTAAAGGTATCACCCATGAAGAGTGTGGTTCGTTTTGTTCAAAAGGGCAAATTGAGTCTAAGATTTGTAGGTCCTTATAGGGTGTTAAGAAGGATTGGTAAGGTGGCCTATGAATTAAAGTTGCCTAGTTAAATGGATATGGTTCATCCGGTCTTCCATATCTATGTTGAGGAAGGGTGTGGGTGACCCAAATATTATTGTACCATTAGATGTTATGGGTGTTGTTTACGAAAATTTGACTTATGAATAGGTTTCGGTAGAAAGTTTTGATAGACAAGTGAAGAGGTTGAGGAACAAGGACATAGCTTCCGTTAACAAGTTGAAAGTGCCACATGGGAAGCCGAGGCGGATATGCAAAAGAGATATCTCGATCTTTTCTATTCTACTCAAGCCTAAGGTGCTAAACTAAGTCCCCTACATGAGTTCTAGTCTTAAGTTTCAGCTCTTATGTCATTTACATGCATTCGTGTTTATGTTGACAAGTTTATGGTGATTTTTGATGTTCATGTTGAAACTTTTTGAAAATAATGTTTAGGTTCATCTGTGGCATCCATATTGAGTTGAAATCTTCATGATTACTTCTCTTATGCATATTTCTTTGACAAGGATGAGTGTTCCCAAGGGGCAGATATTGTGACATCCCGTAACTCTTATGTACCCATGTTTCAAGCCTCATTTTTTTAGGCGGGGAGTGTATTAGAGTAATGAGAGATTTCTAGTACTTAGATGAGTTCAAGACTTCCCTTTAAATTGAGTTTTGGATGTTGGTTTGTGCAAGGGTTAACCATAAATGATGATAACACTTAGCACACAAAGAACTTGATGACCCATGACACACCAAGTGAAATCTCTTTTAGCTTTCCAATGCTCTAGGTTTCACATCATTTAGAATTCGGAGTCAAAAGATATAGTCATTTTATTAAAGACTGCCAATGTAGAGTTGCACTATGAGACCACCATCACAGGTCATAAGTTGAGGTGTGGTTCGTAGTTCGGGCTTGTAGCAATTTTACAAAAACTCCAAAGTTGAGCCCAAAGGTTACGGAGGGGTCTTACGAGTCATAGTATTGTTTATGGGTCGTAACAGGGCCCATAACAGACGTTTGGCAGCTTTTTATGAAGGGTTATTTTGTTTTTTTCCCCTTTCTAAGCTCTTGATTGATGTTTTTATACTCATTTAAGGTCCCAAATTCATAAGTTCATCATTTTATTGCCAAAATATTCTCTCTAAAACCCTCTAAGACTTCCCCAAATCATTTTCAAATCCCCCGTCCAAATTCAAGAAGACTCAAGATCAATTTTTGGATTTCAAAATCCCATTTGAAGCTTCAAGTACTTCTCAACTCATTTCCAAGAAATTCAAAGTCTAAATTGGGTCCTTTCACCATGGTGCCTAAACTTCCTTTTTCACATAAATTGCATGTTTTCAAGTTAGATTATCTATTGGTATCTCTCACTATGAAAGTTGATTATAAACTATGTAGTGGTTTCATAAATATGGTCTGTTTAAGCAGGTTTTGTGCTATGAATCTATGATCCATTGTGTGATTTGATGTAACTTGAATGATGGTATTACAAAGTGTTTGTGGGTGGTTTTACATGGATTTTCTCACATCATTGCACTCTTGAAGTGCATGACTTTGTACTAGCATTACACACCTGCCAAGTGTTTAAGAATGTCTTATTAAGGCTTCTTAATCTATAGAAGGTCTATTGCATGGTTTGTGAACTAAGTGACTTTATGATGATGATAGGAGTGTATATACGTATTGAAAAGTATCTACGGTCTTGCAAGTTAACCACACCTAGTTTAGGAGGTGCTGTGCCTCAACCCCTTTGATGGCGGGTGGTATGCTTATCTACCAATTGGGGGGTATATTCCTTAATCACATTGAGGGGGTGTGGTATGCCCATCTACCATGTTGAGGAGCATATACCTTGACCACTTTGATAGGGGCGGTGTGCCAATCTACCAAGTGAAGGGTAGATTCCTTAATCACTTTGATGGTGGGTAATAAGCCTGTCGACCAACTGAGAGGTAGATTCCTTAATCACTTCCCAAAGAGGTGGTATACCTTGGATTCCATGTACTATTTCCTTGGTCTATTATGATGATCACTTCCTACACATGTAATAGGTTCTACATATGCATGTTTTGCTTCAAGCATCATTCATACATGCCATATTACTATAATGCTTATCCATCGCTTAAAAGTATGACTTTGATTATTCTTTCTATCTCTTGTTCCATTGCATCCTACATACATATTACGTTCAAACGTATTAAAGCATACTTTATGCCTAAATGATGTTACCATATAGGAACTGAATCTCTACTTGATCATCTTCCTCCTCCACGTGGCTAGTACTATCTTTTGAAGCAAGTTTGGTTAGTCCTCAACTCCGAGGAAGATATCCATTGATCTTATGTTATGTAAAGATTCTCTTTCTTTTGTTGAATTCTTTTAACTATTAGGGTGAGCTCGAAAAGTGTCTTGGCCCCGCTCAATTTTATATTTAGAGGTATTGTTGGACAGGTAATGTAATTATGCTTAAAACTTGACACTTTTTGACTCTTGACTATTTTTATGCGATGAAAGAGTTCCCCTTAGTCCCTTATCCTTATTTTATGCTCTCTCTTGTGTTTGTTTACTTGTTTCCGCGACCAAGGATGTGTTATGATATGCTAAGAGTCTTATTTGGGATCGGTTCGGGTTCCCCATTGTTTAAAGTCTAGGCCCTAGGCTTGGGTCATAACAAGGAAGAGGCTTGTTTGGGGTCCCTTTGGGTTCCTTATTGATTTTTGTCATGTCTTTGCCCTAGGCTTGGGTTGTGACACTATCAACGATTCAGTGTACCACACTTGAGCCACATCTTTCAACTATTAAGAAGCCAACTCGACCTTCTCCTTAGAAGTCACTCCTATAATAGTCAACAGATTGGAAATTTCATCAATGAATTCTTGAGTATCCTCATCAACCTTTAATCCATAGAACTCGAGAGGATTCATCAGGGTGAAATCTCTCACTCTAGCAGCAGGTGTGAGATCACGGGGAGGAAGATTAGCCTATCTAGCCTAGGTAGTCACCACTTCGGCAAGGATAGCAATAGCAATACTAAATTCACCATTAGTGAATGGCTCTTCCATAGGCCCTGGAGGAACTTGGTCCTCATTAACCGGGGCCTGTTTGGGTAGAGAGCTCTTCATAGAGGCATCTTCTATAATGTATAAAGGATGTCATCAGAATTAGGAAACTTTAAGACACGGTCCAAACCACGACATAAGACATGAAGAAGTGAGACAACTCTTAGAATGCCATCCTAGCCTCCTACTAATAGGTATGGTGCACTTCACACCTATGAATAGGACTCTACTTAATGCAACATGTTGGACTCCGAGGATCATTTATAAACCTAGTGCTATGATACCAAGCTTGTCATGACCCAAACCTAGTGTTTAGGAGTGACATAGCGAATAGGAACCCGAGAGTCCCCAAACAAGCGTCAAAGTGTCCATATTCACATCATCAATTTGGAAGCGAATAAAGAGATAGTAACACATAGTTCTAAGGAATGGAAAAGTATGCCTCACTATATGGGGATATCATGAGGATAAGGATTTTCATAGATTCACATAACACATAGAACATAAAGACTAAGGGGAGGGTAAACATGACTCACTCTATGATGGCAAAATGGAACATAGGATCTTCCATATTGCCATATCATAATACATATACACATCATATCATAACCAAATCATAATAACCATATCAAATAGGTAGCCATAACCATAATCACTGCATAATGATACATAGCATATATCCGTATAAGAGTCTATAAGATGTCCAACAATGCCTCTAGTCATAGAATAGGATGAAGGCCAAGACATGTCCCGGGTTCACCCTTAAAGTGTAGCATAAACAAAAACAACATAAGGTAGATAGATGGTTGCGTGTCCTTGGAAGATAGGACTCCCCACAACACTTTCTCTAATCCAATCTGTCCATCAAATGGTTGATGAAGGTAGTTTTTGGTCCCTAAATGGTTAGATTATATAGGCAAGAGTATACATTAGTACGTTTGAATGTTCTACGTATCCAGGCATGCAATGCATATGAACTTATTGAACCTGCATTCAATATTAGATGGCAAGGGCACATATATATAACGAGATATATAGAAAAAAAGAGTAATATAATAATATGTCATTGAAATCTATGATGTGTGAAATATCATAATGCTTATTAAAGATGAGATGAGACCTCAACTGATATGTAAAACCAAGCGAGCTATTACTTAGAATCCCAACGTTATCTCCACACTGGAAAAGAGGTAGTCTACTTGGCAAAGGTAAACCATACTTCTCTTTATGGGCCTTGCATTTCAGAGAAGTAACCTTCCTTACTATCTCCCATTAGGGGACCAGCATTTCAGAAGATTTTCATATCATATCATAGCACAACCTGTAATACCACCTCATGGGCCTCCCATTTTTGTGAGGATTGCCATATCAAATACCTGTGCTGGCACAAAGTTCAAGAGAGAGGAATAGGACCCTTGGGGATAGCCAGATGCCTCAAGTCGCATCGATGCTGATTCATTATCCCAAAAGAATACATATATGTATACATGCTTTTAAAAGAGATGCAAGTAATTTCAATGCATACTTGGGATGAAAAGCCAAGCATTCTTAATAGTCATTCATACTTGGGCTCAAAAGCCAAATCACATTTCGAATTATATTTTTCATACATAGGAATAGCCCATTCATGATTTTTTGAATCATATTTTTCAGACATAGGTGTAAACATCAAATGTTGCTCAAAGATCTATATCATAGATATTTATGTGATCATATGTCACGACCTAAGCCTAGGGGCTAGACATGACGCAGCGAAGTCGGAACCCAAAGGAACCCCAAACAAGCCTCTTAACTTGCCATTACACATCATTGGTCGCGAAAGCATGCAAAGACGTAAAGAGTAGTAATAGCGCAATGGGACTGAACTCGTATAAACATCATAAACAAGAGACAAGAGTCAAACTCATCATAAGTACATAGTATGTCCAATAAACACCTTTAATACATAGATATAGTGGGGGCCAAGACAAGATATCGTGCTCACCCTCATAGTCAACATAGAGCATAACAAAGATGTCTCATTACAAAGATAATATCAACATAAACTGAGGTCCCCAGAATGGAGGACTCACCAACACGCTTGGAATAGCATCGTATAACCACGTGGAGGAGGAGGGTGAGCAACTTGGGCACCGTTCCCTACATGGTGATATCTCATAGGCAAGACTGTGCATTCATACATTTGAATGTACTAAGTATGTGGGATGCGATACAACAAGAGATAGGCATCATAGTCCAAAATGCATAACAATACACAATAGACATAATATAACAATATGACATGTATAGTCAATGCATAAGTAAAATAAACTTAAGTAAATCATGCTCAGATACGATATCATATGTGAGGAGGAGACCAATCTAGATTGCCAAGGTATAAATCCCTCGGGGTTGGTGATGATAGCGCCCATCACCCAAGTGTGTGAGGTACAAACCCCTCATCAAGGTTTGTGATGATAGCACCTATCACCCTAGTGTGTGAGGTACAAACCCCACATCATTGTTAGTGATGATTGTACCGATCACCCTAGTGTGTGAGCATTTAACCCATCAATTGGGTTAGTGATGATCGTACCCATCACCCTAGTGGTTGAGCATTCAACCCCTCAATTAGGTCCCCGAATTGGGCATGGTTGACCACAAAACTTTAGATAATATTCATCATATACACAAGCTCATTTCATAATCATATAGTCAATCATATCATATTTCATGGTTTAGACCTTCATTTCCTCAAGAAATCATAATCAGATATTTTGTCGAACACCTTGGGGATGTGTAATAGGGTAAAAGAGCATGCAATTTAGAGATGAAATTATGTAGGAAAATCAGTGGAAAAACATTTATTCAACACCTTGCAACACCCTCAAGATATTCATATCAAAATCCCTCATCAAATCCGACATTTGATCCATGATTTGAAGCTCAAAACATGCTAAAACAACTATACTTTCATGAACTAAAATTACTATGTTGTAAATTTCTCAATATACAAGATCCACATGTAAAATCAACTTCAAATCATGCAATATTAAGTAAAAGAGGGTTTAGGCACCATGGGAGAAAGAACCCCAGTGGTTCAAAACAACATACCTTATCTTTTTCGAAGTTCATGAAGAAGACTTTAATAGAGATTTGAAGCTTGGGTGAGATCCTTGAAGAAATCCTTGAGATTGACCTTGAGTTTAAGATTGAATTTAGGGTTAGAAATGAGTCTAAGTGTTTGTGGAAATAATGGGGAATGTTTTTTGGTGATATGAGGGTGAAATAAGGCTAAGTATAGGTGAAAATATGTTTGGGAAAATTTAGGTCCAACACTTAGAAAAATCTGGCAAACTAGGAAAAGACAGTGCAGAAATAACACCTCTCCTCGTCACAGAGAGGTCGCGAATGCTCTTTGAAATTGCACCAAGCGAAATTTCATAATTTGGTTCCTTTTCTTGAAAATCGAGGTTAGACCCTTGTCACCCTCATTTGGACCCCCTGAACAAGTATATAAAGTTGGATTTTTGAAATTCCAAACGGATTTTTAGATATATGGCAAATAAGATTTCGGGCACTTTCGAGGCCTATTTTCGAGCACTTTTTGAGGTCGTTTCATCATATTCTTATCATAACCATATGTGAGCTTAACCCAGTAGATAATCTTGTCATATGTGAGTATAACTTGCCAATTCATTTTCATCAAAATTGAATGTTGATGAATGCAAGCATCATAAATGATATGTGAATAGCGATGGGCAATGGGGATTCAATGTTAAATCAATAATACTGTCACGACCCAAGACTAGGGGAAACTCGAAGGGGCCCCAAGAAAGCCTCTTAGAACATCATTACATATCCTTTGTTGCAAAAGCAATAGAACAAGCATCAAGAGATAATAAATTAGGACAACCGGGGCTAAGGGAAAACTTTCATATCATAGACACCAAGAACAATACATTCAAGACTCATAGCATAAATACAAATCATTTCCAACAACACCTATACTACATAAATAAGACTGGGTGCCATAATAAGAAACGGGGCTCACCCTCATAGTCAATACATTGACAAAAGAAAGATAGTCTTAGTACATAGCAAGAGATGATAAGCGACATTCCCAGAATGGAGGATTAACCAACAAGCTTGAGAGACAATCGTACTTGCAATATCGAGGGGTAGGATGATGAAGCGGTGCTCCGGTTCCTACATAGTGACATCATGTAGGCATAAAGTATGCGTTAGTATGTTTGAATGTACTATGTGTGTAGGATACAATGCAATAATAGATAGAGATCACAGGCAAAATGCATAATAATACTCAATAGATAACATAATAAATAGATGGCATGTATGAATGATACTTGAAGTAAAGTCATGCTTATATGGAACATAATACATGTGTAGCAATTGACCATCAATATAGAATATCCAAGGCCTACAACTTCCTTGTATAGGCGAAAGAGGTACAAACCCCTAGAAAAGGTTAATGAGGTACAAACCCATCAATGTGTTATCCGGGCCTACCACCCCCTCCCGAGCTAGGGACCTATGTACAAAAGCGCAATGTGGTTAATGAGGTATGAACCCCTCAATATGGTTGCCCAGGTCTACCACCTCTCCCAAGCTAGGGACCGAGGTACCAGCCACTCGATGTGGTTACCCGGGTCTACAATCCCCCGAGCTAGGCTTGGTAAACTCGCAACACCATAGAGATAATATCATATACATACATTCATTTCATCATCATTTCATAATCATATAGTCATTCAACTAATAAGATATGGATTAGACCTTCAATTCCTCAAGAAATCATAATCATTACATGTTATCAAAAACTTGGCGGGTGTGCAATGCTAGTGTAAAACCATGAAATTCAGGAGTGTTATCATGCTAGAAAATCCCATGTAAAACCATCAATAGATACTTGGTTATCATGCTAGAAAATCCCATGTAAAACCATCAATAAAGTCACATCCTTGTTCCTCAATCTCTTCATTTGCCTATCAAAAATATGAACCGGAAACTCTTCATAAGCCAAGTTTTCTTCAACTACTCCAACAACATCAAGACACTTCCTCAACATAGAAACGTGAAAGACCAAATTAACTAATTCCATTTGTCTAGAAAAATTCGATTCGTAAGCTACCTTGCCAATTCTCCTCATTACCATATAAGGGCCCACATATCTTAGGCTCAACTTGCCCTTCTTACCAAAATGGACTACACCCTTCATGGGTGACACCTTCATGCATACCCAATCACCAACTTTGAATTCAAGGTCCCTTCTCCTCACATCGGCATAGGACTTTTCGCCACTTTGTGCCGTCTTCAACCACTCGCTAATCATCGTAACCTAATCAAGAGCCTCCATAACCATATCTGGTCCCATCAAATCCATCTCACCAATTGAAAACTACCCAATCGGTGATCTACAATGTCTACCATAAAGGGCCTCAAAAGGAGCCATACCGATGGTAGAATGATAGCTATTATTGTAGGAAAATTCAATCAACGAAAGATGATTATCCTAACTACCCTTGAGATCCAATACACAAGCCCTAAGCCTTTATTCAAGTGTTTGGATAATCCTTTTGGCTTGGCCATCCATTTGAGGGTGGAAGGTCGTACTAAGTTTAACCTTTGTACCAAGACCCCTTTGGAAAGACCTCCAAAAATGTGAAGTAAATTGAGCTCCACTATCCGATATGATGGATAAAGGAACCCCATAAAATCTCACCTAGTCATAGATGTGTAACCTAGCGTACTCTCAGCCCTATGTGTGGTATTAACCGGTAGAAAGTGAGTCTATTTCATCATCCTATCACCCACAACCCAAATGGAATCAAAATCGTTCCTAGTCTTGGGCAACCCGACTATAAAGACCATATGAATCTCTTACCACTTCCAAGTAGGAACCTCTATGTCTTGGGTTAGGCCGCCCGGCCTTTTGATGTTCAGTTTTGACTTGTTGACAACTATGGAAACAAGACACAAATTTTTTAATATCTTTATCATGCCTCCCCAGCAATACACCTCTGTCAAATCTCTACACATTTTAGTAGACCCGAGGTGAATAGAATAAGAAGAACCATAGGCCTCATCGAGAATTCTCTCTCTCAAACCATCAACATAAGGCACACACAAGCAACGTTGGTATCTAAGTGCACCATCTCCCCCTTGGAAGAAAACCTCTACCTTCCCATCACTAACCAAGTCCTTCAATTCTAACAATGAGGGATCAAGATCTTGCTTAGATCTCACTTCCTCAAACAATGAAGACTTAGAACCATCAATAACAACACCATCATTACCCACATATTCCAACCTAACTCCCAATCTAGCCAAATAATGGACCTGTCTAGCCACCTTCTTATCAACACCATCAAAATGATCTAGGCTTCCTATAGACACCCTACTCAAATCATCTGCCACCACATTGGCCCTACACACATGATAGTGCACACTCATATCATAGTCCTTAAGGAGTTCTAACTATCTCCTTTGCCTCAAGTGAAAATCTTTTTGAGTGAAGATATATTAGAGACTCTTATGATTGGTGAACACATCAACATGCAACTCATACGAGTAATGATGCCAAATCTTTAATGTAAATACCATAGTGGATAGTTCAAGATCCTGGGTAGGATAGGTCTTTTCATGCACCTTGAGTTGCCTAGAAACACAGGCTATCCCCTTACCATTTTGAATTAGAACACCACCTAAGCCAACTCTACAAGCATCATAATATACAACAAATCCCTCTAGCCCTTCCGATAGTGACAAAATAGGAGTGGACACAAGTTTATCTTTCAATGTTTGGAAGCGCCTCTCACACTAATTGGTCCACATAAACTTGGCCTTCTTTTGAGTCAATTTGGTCATGGGAGAAGAAATAGAAGAAAATTCATTTACAAATCTCCAATAGTAACCCGCTAAGCCCAAGAAACTCCCAATATCTGATGGGGTCAATGGTCTAGGCCAATTTCGAATCATATCTGTCTTTTTAGGATCCACCTTAATACCATCCCCATGCACCATATATTCTAGGAAGGCAACCTCCCTCAACCAAAATTCACACTTCTCATATTTGGCATGTAACTTCTCTTCTCTCAATCTTTGCAACACAACCCTCAAATGAACCCTATGCTCCTCTTCACCATGAGAATAGATCAAAATCTTATCAATGAATACCACAACAAATGAATTAAGGTAGGGTTTGAAGACCCTATTGATAAAGTTCATGATGATGGCCGGTGCATTGGTCAACCTAAAAGGTCGTCTTAGGAATATCACCCTCCCTAACCTTCACTTGATCATACCCTGACCGTAGATCAATCATAGAGAAATGGCTAGCACCTTGCAATTGGTCAAAAAATCATCAATTCTTGGAAGAGGGTACCTATTTTTAATGGTGACCCTATTAAATTGTCAGTAGTCAATACATATTCGAAGAGACCCATCCTTCTTTTTCACAAACAACATTGATGCACCCCAAGGTGATTGGCTAGTCATAATAAATCCTTTCTCCAGCAAGTTCCTCAATTGATCCTTCAATTGCTTCAACTCTTTCGGGGCCATACGGTAAGGGGGAATATGATTGAGTATCAGGAAGGAGATCTATACCAAAATCTATTTCCCCTTTAGGAGAAACACTGGGATGGTCATCTGGAAAGACATCAGGGAACTCATTTACAACCAAAATCAACTCTATGGGAAGGACCTTAGACTCCACCTCCCTAACCCTTACAAGATGGTAAAGACACTCCTTAGATATCAACTTATGGGATTTAATACAAGAGATGAACCTACCCTTGACCACCACATCATGACTCTCCCACTAAAGGATGGGTTCATTTGGGAGTTGAAACTTGACCCTATGGGTTCTACAATCAATAGAGCCATAGTATGCATGCAACCAGTCCATCTAAAGAATGACATCAAAATCAACCATGTGCAACTCAACAAGATCACAAGGCAATACTTTATGCAAAAAGCAAATGGGACATTCTCTATAAACCTTCCTAGCAACAATAGATGCACCAACTGGAAAAGACACCTCATATAACTCACGCCACAACTCGGGGACAACATCAAACTTTTTAGCAACAAAGGGAGTGACAAAAGAAAGAGTGGCACCTAGATCAATCAATGCATACACATCAAAATCAAAGACATACCAGTGAGGATGTCGGAAACCTCCTTAAACCCTTGTCTCCCATGTAAAGCAAAAAATCAATTGTTCCTTAGGGCATTATCTTGTCAGCCACCTCTCCCCAAAGGAACCACATTAGCACCTTGTGGATGAACTTCTTACCCTTGTTGCAATTTTGAGTATAATCTATTGCCTTATACCCCATCTCCCCACAACCATAACAAGCACCGGTATTCTTCAAGCACGGACCACCATGACCCTTACCACACTTCGGACACACACCAATACGACCTATATCACTAACACCTTGGGCCCCTTGAATGTCATTGGAAAACCTCTTATGGGGATCATGAGACCACCTTTGGCCTTGATGAAACCGACCACCGTTTCAACTTTGGAACTTACCCTCAAAACGGGCCCTCTTGGCCTCATGACCCCTTCTCTTTCTCAATTTCTCCTCTTCCATTTGTTTGGCGTAGGTCATTAAACATGATAAGTCCATATCACTAATCAACATTGTGGACCGGCACTCCTTACTAACCAAGTCAAAAATACCCATCAAAATTTGTTCATCCTAGATCTTGAGTCGGCCACCGAATGTGGAACATACTTTGAAAGTTGGTTGAAATTGAGGGCATACTCCCTCACACTCATAGACCCTTGTCATAAATTCATAAATTCCACCAACTTAGCTTCCCTAAGTTCAAGGAGGAAGAACCGATTAAGGAAGGCCACCTTGAACTCCTCGCAAAGCACCACATAGTTGAGTCCCTTCTCTTTCTTCTATTGATGGTACCATTTTTATGCTACTTCTTTGAGTTGGTAAGCTACCAGCTCTGTCTTATCCTCCGACCTAACACCAATGATAGATAAAATCTTGGACACCTTATCAATGAACACTTGAGAGTCCTCACTCACTTTTGACCCATATAATTCCAAGGGATTCATTCTAATGAAGTCTCTCACTCAATATGTCGGCGTACGAGCATGAGGGGCTTGGGCCCCTTAGTTGGCTTGATTAGCCACAACTTGTGCAAGTGAAGTGAGAACATCCAGAAGCTCCCTATTAGCCGGTTGCTCCTCGGGTGTGCGGGCTCTTGTCTTTCTCGTGTTAGGCATAATCTAGCATAGCAAAGGACAATCGTTAGGGGGAAAACCTTGCTTCAACTTATATATAAGAACATAGAGTAAGAAGAAGGGAAACATCTTCTAAATGACTCATAGCCTCTAGCTCATAGTTGTGGTGCATAACAAAACCTTGAACAAGACTCTAATCGACGCGGTGTGTTGGACTCTAAGGATTGAACAACCTAGTAATCTAACACCAAGTTTAACACGAATCAATCCTAGAGCCTAGACCTGACGTGGCTCAAGGGGAACCCTGAAGGGACTCCAAGCAAGCCTCTTAGAACATTATTACATATCCTTAGTAGCGAAAGCTATAGAAAAAGCATCAAGAGATAATAAATTGGGACAAACAAGGATAAGGGTGTAACATCCCACACCTTACACTACTAGTACAATGCAAATCAAACATGATATGGTTTGGTCAAAGTAGCGCCCATTTCTAAAAGTGTTTGAATCTTACGTTATAGGGGGATATGTGCGTCTAACGCTTAAGAGGGTCAAGTGTATACATGTTTTGTGTCAAATTAAGAAAGATCATGACCTTAAATAAAGTAAGAGAATTGAGGTGCTTGTAGGACTTAAGAAGATAGCAGGTGATTCATCTACTTGCTTAGCTTAAATTTGCTAGCTAAACGAAGACGACACTCGACGTTGAATTTGTCTAAGTCTGATTATGAATAAAGTCTGTGTTAAGGATGTGACTTTGGCCCATGCATTAGAATCACACATGGACTATATTTTCAGCCCAAGAAATATATTAAAAAGGGCCTAAAGACATCACAACACACTTAAGCATTTGGTCCCAAACTAAGTGAAGGGAAAGTTAGTAAATAGGCAGCCCAAGCCCATCAACTAGGAGACCCATTTAGGCCCATGTTAATAGCCAAGATGCTGGATAACCATCTTGATAACGTGTGGTATTAAGTGGTCAAAATTTTGAAAGAAAGGCAACCAAACTCGTCCTATAAAAAGGGGTTATAATCAGCAACATTTATTCACTCTTAGACTTGGAAAAAATTTCAGCTTTCTCAAAACTTTGGTGTTTTTCTTTCTTGACCTAGCAAGTAGATACAAGGGGACTTCTAGTGTTCTTAAATAAGTCCTACACCTTTAAGTTAGTGGTTAGTAAGTTTACACATGTGTTTAGTATGGTTTTCTTATGAAAAACAACAAGTATATGCTAGTATATTTGTGCTGGAAATTTGGGACAACATGTATTTAGAAAGTTGCTGCACACTTGCCTTTTGTTTTAGTGACTTCTCTATAGTCTATGGGTTGAAGAGAAATTTATCTTTTTAATATGGTTTGAGTTATAAATATTACCCTAAGGTTGCTGCCCTGATTTTGGTTTCAATTAACAAATGCGTTTTATTGTGCTATCTTAAGTGTAATGTTTATTGTAACTTGTGGACTATTGGATGGAAGGTTATTGGGTTACGTCCTTCATGACTTATTGAGTGGTGTTATAGGACTGTTTTAGGTCTGTCTTCTTGTGTAAATGTTGTTGGAACAGTTTTGTTAGAGTTGGAATAGGTTTGGAATTATCGATGTCGAAATGTAGTTTGTGTAGAATTGTTATGTGTTGTATTTTGTGGGATATTGTAAGACTATTCTAGCACTAAAACAGACTGTACATAGTGTGTATATGAAAATATGTATTATAAGAATATGATTAGGGGGGGAAAGGTTGAAGGAATACGCTCGAGTTCATAAATTCCCGCTTGCTGCCGTGGTGTTGTTTTTTTTTTTTGGTGATTGAGCTACTAAGATGTATCTATTGGCTGCTAATACTATGTTGTAAGTAAATGTTTGGAGGAAGGTAAGGTTATCTCAAGATAGTAACAAGGTCATACAATGAGGTATGTAAGGCTACTTGATTTCGTATGTTTTGGCATGAAATCTAGATTCTTCATTGGCACATAAAGGAACTTGCCAACTCCGAAAGAACTATTAACCATGTCTCCACTCTTTTACATGTTCATATATCTCTATACATATTCACTTTGAAATTTGCATACATTCTTGGATACCAAGTGACATGGGTTCTTGTTACTAAATAAAGTTCACGAGTTGTTTCATTTCATACGCATTTCATTATTTGTGTAACGTACTATTTTCCTTGTTATATTGTCTTTTATGATTACCTACATGTCACGTCTACATATTTAGTCCTACAGCTCCAATATTGTGACCACCAAAAGAACCATCTCAAAGGTAATTGAAAGGTAAACTATATTGTTTATTGATGTGTGGTAGCCCGAGGGCTGGAAGAATCACCTAGCTAGGGACGATCTTATCACGGATGGTAGCGCGAGGGGTTAAGGAAGACCTAGCCGGGGATGATCCCAATACAGTTTTTGCACTGATCAGTTGGTCATTATTATTATAGTTGTGCACAGATTATACTATAAAGGTAAAGTAATATAAAGAACATAAAGTACAAGATTCTAGAGTATAACCAAAGGTGGTCTCTAATCTTGCACCAATGCATGGTATCATTTGAGTTATCACTTCACATATAGTATATCCTGTCTAACATATTTAATACTTTATCTCGTACTGACGTCCCTTACGGGGGACCTGCATTTCATGTTGCAGGTACAGGTGCTAGTAGATCTCCCCAGTAGGAGTACAGGATATCCAGCTGCTGATACCAAGCTCTAAGTTGCTTTGGAGCTTTGCATGTCTAGAGTTTATATGTTTTATTATATAGTTAGTCGAGGCGGGTCCTGTCCCGACCCATATCAGTTACTTTTCCTTATCTAGATACTTTAAAGACTATGTAAATTAAAGTGTGTTCCTGTCTCGCAATTTAGACACCGTGGCCCCAACGACCTAGTCATATGCATTTCCTTTTTGGCTTGTTATCACTGTTTAATTTCTTAAAGGCATGTCAAATGTGGAAATCTCTTATAATACGTATAGGAAGTGCATAGATATTGGTTGGTTCTCCTAGCCTTATCGCCAATGGGTGGCAGTCCACCCTAACGGGACTTGGGGTGTGATAGAGGTGGTATCAGAGTGGGTCGTTCTGGGGAATCTACAAAGCTATGTATTTGTAGAGTCTTATTTAACAATGTGTTGTGCATTGCATTTATAAGCTGGAGGCTATGTGGCATTTAGGAGTTCTTACTTTCTTTCCATTATTCAGATCGTATCATAAAGTCAAGTGTAAATAGGTGCATTATGTCTAATTCTAAATTGTTTTGTACAACAAGTATGCCAGAAACTAGGCAGAACAAGGGTAAAGGGAAGGGAGTAGAAGTGGTGGCTGGTATACCCAGTCAGGTGAGACAATGAGATGAGGTTCGATAGGAGTCTCTATCACAGACATCTCCAACTCCTCCAGTTTCTAGTGAACCCAAGAATAGTGAAATTCCTCCAGAATGCCTATTGATACTACCATGTAGGACCTGAGAAATGCAGTCCAACTATTGACTCGTATAGATGCTGGCCAAGGTCAAAGGCAGAAAGGTCCCGTTATGGGTATAAGTGGTACGAATAGGGCAGCTGGTACCAAGATACGTGATTTTCTTAATTTGGACCCTCCATCTTTCACTGGGTCAGATCCTAATGAAGATCCCCAAGACTTTATTGTATCAGATTCAGCGCACTTTAGATGTTATGCACATGACTGGTATAGAAATTGTCGAGTTAGCGACATATAGATTGAAGGGTGTGGCTATGTTGTGGTATGAAGCTTGGAAGCAATCTAAGAGCATAGATGTAACTCCAACTACCTAGGAGGAATTTAAAAAGGCATTTATTGACCTTTATTTGCCATTAAAGATCCGAGAGGCCCGTGCATATCAGTTCCTAAATCTCCACCAAGGGAATATGAGTGTGAGGGAGTATAGCATCCAATTTAATTCCCTAGCAAGGTATTCTCCTAATGTAGTTCCTACAATGGCAGATAGATTCATTGATATATATATAGGTTGGATACGTATCTGGTCAGAGACTGCACCATTGCTTCCTTGAACAAAGATATCGACATAGCAAGAATGCAGTCTTTTGCACAGAAATTGGAGGATCAGAGGTAGAAGAGAAGGACACAAGAGTTGGAGAGGGGCAAGGACAAAATAGCCAGATCTACAGGGCAGTTTACACCACACAAAAGTGAGCTTAGGCCTCGTTTTTCTAATAGACCGCCTAGTCCATCACCTTCCTACTCTGCAGCCAGTGCTCCACCACAATTTCAAGGGACTTGAAGTAATCAGTTTGGTCAATGCCGTGAAGGGAAAGGTTCCTGGATAATAGGTTATTCAGCAGGTCAACCAATGACTCCCAAGTAGCCTTGTAAATAGTGTGGAAGGAGTCATCCGGGTTTGTGTCGTGTTGGGACAGTTATTTGTTATTGGTGTGATTCGCCAGGGCACATGATGAGGGATTGCCCAAGGAGACATATGGGTGGTATACTACAACCTACTGGGTCAGCTGTTTCATCATTATCATTAGTTTCTCCATCAGGTAGGGGTCAACAGGCACCTACAGGTCATGGTAGAGGTGTTAGAGGGGCAGCAAGCTCTAGCGGAGTCCAGAATCGCACTTATGCTCTGGGGAGTCGACAGAATTTGGAAGCTTCACCTGATGTGATCATAGGTACATTGTCCATCTCTTCAACATAATGTATATGCATTAATTGACCCTAGTTCTACACTATCATACATCACTCCACAAATTGCTGGAAAGCTTAAGAGAACACCCAAATTTTTGAGCAAACCATTTGAAGTGTCCACACCAACCGGTGAATCCATTATTGGAGGAAGGATTTATTATGACTGTGTAGTAACTATTTGTGATCGTGACATATTGGCTGACCTTATTGAGCTAGAAATGGTGGAATTTGATATTATAATGGGTATTGATTGGTTAGCTTCTTGTTATGCCACTGTGGATTGCCGAACTAAGAGAGTGTACTACCACTTTCCAAATGAGGTAGTTATTGAATAGGAAGGCAATGTTGGGGCGCCAAAGGGTAAGTTTATCTCTTATTTTAATTCAAGAAAGATGATATCCAAGGGGTATATATGTCACTTAGTTAGATTGGGGGATATAGAGGCAGAAGCACCAAATCTTCAATCAGTTCCAGTAGTGAATGAATTTGTCGATATGATCCTTGAAGAACTCCTAGGCTTACCTCCTGAACGAGAAATAGATTTTGGTATTGACTTACTTCCAGGCACTCAACCTATTTCTATCCCTCCATACAGAATGGCCCTAGCAGAATTGTGTGTGTTAAAAGAGCAGTTAAAAGATTTGTTAGATAAGGGTTTTATAAGACCTAGTGCGTCACCCTAGGGTGCACCAGTGTTATTTGTACGCAAAAAGGATAGCTCCTTGAGAATATGCATCGACTATCAACAATTGAATAGGGTAACAATTAAGAATAAATACCCCCTCCCAATAATTAATGATTTATTTGATCAGTTAGAGGGTGCCAAATGCTTTTCAAAAATTTATTTGAGATCAGGTTATCACCAAGTGAGGGTGAAGGAGAAAGATATACCTAAGACTGCTTTCAGAATGCGCTATGGTCACTTTGAATTTCTTGTTATGTCCTTTGGGCTAACGAATGCACTAGAAATTTTTATGGATTTGATGAGCAGGGTACTTAAACCATTCTTAGATGTGTTCATGACAGTATTCATAGATGACATTTTTGTATATTCATGATCAAAAGAGGATCACACAGATCACTTGCGACAGATGTTACAAATTCTTCGTGATCGACAGTTATATGCCAAGTTTTCTAAATGTGAATTTTGGCTAAAGTCAATGGTATTCTTGGGTCATATTGTGTCTGATGAGGGAATAAGGGTTGATTCACAAAAGATAGAGGGTGTGAAAGATTGGCCAAAACCAATAACACCCACAGATGTTTGGAGCCTCCTAGGCTTGGCAGGTTATTACAGGAGGTTTGTTGAAGGTTTTTCTTCTATTTCTGCACCTCTAACAAAGTTAACACGTAAGGCAACCAAGTTCCAATTGAATCATGTGTGTGAAAAGAGCTTCCAAAAGTTAAAAAATAAGCTAACTTCTGCACCTGTGCCAGTATTTCTACAAGGCAATAAGGGGTATGCAGTGTATTGCTATGCTTATAGAGTTGGCTTAGGGTGTGTATTGACACAGCATGGTAGGGTAATTGCTTATGCATCCAGACAGCTACGACCACGTGAGAAAAACTATCCAACATATGATCTTGAGCTAGCAGCGATTGTATTTTCTCTGAAAATATGGCGCCACTATTTGTATAGGGTTCACATTGACATATACACTGATCTTAAGAGCATACAATACATCTTTAAGCAGAAAGACTTGAATTTATGACAACGGAGATGGCTAAAGTTAATAAAAGATTATGACATTGATATACTATACCATCCGGGGAAGGCAAATATGGTAGCCGATGCTCTGAGTTGTAAGGCAATCATGAATAATGGTCATCCAGCTACAATAAATCAAGGAATGGCTAAGGATCTAAGTCAGTTAGCCAGTTTGGGAGTTCGCCTCCTTGAAACTCCCAAGGAAAAGGTTATTGTGCAGAATGCTGCGGAGTCTTGATTGATAATTGAGGCGAAAGAAAAGAAATTCAAGGATCCTGTTCTATGACAACTGAAGGAAAAGGTGAGTCAGGGTATGATAAAGGGGTTTGATCTTACACAAAATGGAGTACTTCATTTCCAAAATAGGTTATGTGTGTCTGACATTAATGGACTAAGTAAAAGGATAATGGAAGAAGCCTATCATTCCCGATATTGCATCTATCTAGGATCACCTAAGATGTACCATGACCTGAAGGGAATATTTTGGTGGGGAGGCATGAAAAAGGACCTTGTTGAATTTGTGGCTCAATGTACAAATTGCCAACAAGTGAAAGTAGAACATCAAAAGGTAGGAGGTTATAATAGTGTATAGAGCTTCCAACCTGGAAGTGGGATATGATCAATATGGATTTTGTTACCGCTTTGCCTCGCTCATTTCAGAAGTTTGACTCTATATGGGTAATAGTTGACAGACTGACAAAGTCAGCACACTTCTTACCAGTCAGGAGTAATTATACAGCTGAAGAATATGCCAAGCTATACCTAAAAGAGATAGTCAGGCTATATGGAGTCCCAATCTCCATTATATATGACCGAGGAGCTCAATTCACTGCAAAGTTTTGGAAGTCCTTCCAAAGGAGTTTAGGGACACAAGTGAATTTGATTACAGTATTCCACCCCCAAACCAACGGTCAAGCAGAATGCACCATTCAGATTCTTGAAGATATGTTCCGAGCTTGTGCATTAGACTTTAAAGGTAATTGGGTGGACCATTTGCCACTTATTGAATTTGCCTATAATAACAGTTGCCACGTGAGTAAGAAGATGGAACCTTACGAAGCCTTTTATGGGAGGAAATGTAAGTGGCCAATTGGATGGTTTGAAGTGGGTGAAACCACCTTGCTTGGGCCAGAGCTAGTGCAACAGGCCATGGAAAAAGTTAAGGTGATACAGCAGCGATTAGAAACAGCCCAAAGTCACCATAAATCATATGCGGATGCTAGAAGGAGAGGACTGAATTCTCAGTAGGGGTTGGGTATTTTTAAAGATGTATCCAATGAAAAGGGTTATGAGATTTGGTAAGAAAGGGAAACCGAGCCCACATTACATAGGACCATATCAAATTATTAAGAGGTTCGGGTAGGTTGCATATTAACTAGAGCTACCCCAGGAGATTTCTATGGTTCATCTAGTTTTTCATGTCTCAATGCTTCAAAAATGCATAGGTGATCCATCTCGTATCACTCCTATTGAGGATGTACAAGTTACAGGTGATCTCACATTTGAAGAGGTACCTATTGCTATTCTAGATCGTCAAGTTCAGAAGCTAAGGAATAAAGTAATAACTTTACTGAAAGTACTTTGGAGAAACCAGCAAGCGGAAGAAATTAAATGGGAGGCCGAGAAAGCGATGAAATCAAAATATCCTTACTTATTTGAAGCTAAAGAGGAAGTCCAACATGCAGAATTGGGACACTAAAATAGGTACGTGTGATTGAATACTTAATGTGTTGTCAAAAGTTTGTGTAAGTAAAGGTTTCAACTTGTTTAAGCTATCGAACTGTGCTAACATTCAGGGAAGAATGTTCCTGAGGGGGGGAGGATGTAACAGACCATACCTTACACTACCAGAACAATGAAAATGAAACATGATATTGTCTGGTCAAAGTAGTGCCCATTTTTAAAAGTGTTCGAATCTTATGTTTTAGGGGGATATGTGCGTCTAACGCTTAAGAGGGTAGAGTGTACACATGTTTTCTATTAATTAAGAAGATCATGACCTTAAATAAAGTAAGAGAATTGAGGTGCTTGTAGGACTTAAAAAAGCTAACATGTGAATCACCTACTTGCTTAGCTTAAATTTGCTAGCTAAACGGAGACGACACTCGACGTCGAATTTGTCCATGTCCGATTATAAATAAAGTCCATGTTAAGGATTTGACTTTGGCCCATGTTTCAGGATCACGCATGGACTATATTTTCAGCCCAAGAAAGATATTAAAAGGGCCCAAAGACATCACAACACACTTAACCATTTGGGCCCAAACTAAGTGAAGGGAAAGTTGGAAAATAGGCAGCCCAAGCCCATCAACTTGGAGACCCATTTAGGCCCTAGTATAATGGCAAAGCTGCTGGATAACCAGCTTGATAATGTGTGGTTTTAAGTGGTCAAAATGTCTAAATAAATGCGGCCAAATTAGTCCTATAAAAAATCGGGTTATAAGCAACAACATTTATTCACTCTTAGACTTGGAAAATAATTCATCTTTCTCAAAACTTTGGTGTTTTTCTTTCTTGACCTAGCATGCAGCTAGAAGGGGACTTCTAGAGTTCTTGAAGAAGCCCTACACCTTGAAGTTAGTGGTAAGTAAGTTTACACATGTGTTTAGTATGGTTTTCTTATGAACAACAACAAGTATATGGTAGTATGTTTGTGCTGGAAATTTGGCACAACATGTATTTAGAAAGTTGTTGAGCACTTGCCTTTTGTTTTAGTGACTTCTCTATGATTTTTGGGCTTTTTTATGAAGATAAATTGATGTTCTTAATATGGTTTGAGTCATAAATATTACCCTAGGGTTGCTTCCCTGATTTTGGTTCCATTTAACAAATGCGTTTTATTGTGCTATCTTAAGTGTAATGTTGATAGGGACTTGTGGACTGTTGGATGGAAGGTTATTGGCTCACGTCCTCATGAATTCTTGAGGGTTGTTATTGGAATGTTTTAGGTATGTTGTCATGTGTAAATGTTGTTGGAATATTTTGGTTGGAATTGGAATAGGTTTGAAATTGTCGACGTCGAAATGTAGCGAAGGAAGGTAACATTATGCTATCCATTTGTAGGTTGTGTAGAATTATTATGAGTTGTGTTTTGTGGGCTATTGTAAGACTGTTCTGACACTAAAATAGGTTGTACATGGTGTTTACATGAAAATATGTATTAGAAAAATACGATTTAGGGGCGGAAAGGTTGAAGTAATACGCTCGGGTTTATAAATGCCCGCTTGCTACCCGTGTGTTTTTATTTTGTGATTGGGCTGCCAAGATGTATCCATTGGCTGCTAATGCTAATTTTATCACCTACTATGTTGTCGATAAGTGTTTAGAGGAAGGTAAGGTTATCTTGAGGAAGTTACAAGGTCATACGACGAGGTTTGTAAGGCTACTCTATTTCGTACTGTTTGACATGAAATATAGATTATTCATTGGCACATAAAGGCGCTTGACAACTACGAAAGAACTATTAACCATGTCTCCACTCTTTTACATGTTCACATACTTCCATACATCATCACTTTCAAATCTGCATACATGCTTGGATACCAAGTTACATGGGTTCTTGTTACTAAATAAAGTTTACGAGTTGTTCCATTTCATACGCGTTTCATTATTTGTGTAACGTAATGTTTTTCTTTTCATATTGTCTTTTATGATTACCTACATGTCACATGCTACATCTACAGCTCCAATATCATGACCACCAAAAGAACCATCTCAAAGGTAATTGAAAGGTAAAGTATATTGTTTATTGATGGGTGGTATCCCGAGGGGTGGAAGAATCACCTAACTAGGGATGATCCTATCACGGGTGGTAGCCCAAGGGGTTAAGGAAGGAGCTAGCCAGGGACGATCCCGATACAGTTTTGCCACTGATCAGTTGGTCATTTGTATTACAGTTGTGCGCAGATTATATAGTAAAGGTAAAGTAATATAAAGAACATAGAGTACATAATTCCGAAGTATAACCAAAGGTGGTCTCTAATCTTGCACTAGTGCATGGTCTCATTTGAGTTATCACTTCACATATAGTATATCCTACCTTACATATTCAGTACATTATCTCATATTGATGTCCCTTACGGGGGACCTGCATTTCATGCTGCAAGTACAGGTGCTAGTAGATCTCCCTAGTAGGAGTACAGGACATCCAACTGCTGATACCAAGCTCCAGGTTGCTTTGGAGCTTTGCATGTCTAGAGTTTATATGTTTATCTTGTACATTTTATCGAGGCAGGTCCTATCCCGACCCTTATCGGTTACTTTTCCTTATCTAGAGACTTTGTGGACTATGTAAATTAAACTGTGGTCATGTCTCATACATTTGACACTGTGGCCCCAACGGCCTAGTCATATATATTTCCGTTTTGGCTTGTTATCACTGTTTAATTTCTTAAAGGCGTGTCAAAAATAGAAATCTCTTATAATATGTATAGAAAGTGCATAGATACAGGTTGGTTATCCCGGGATTTATCGGCAACGGGTGCCAGTCCGCCCTAATGGGACTTGGGGCATGACAAAAGGAACACTTTCATATCATAGACATCAAGAACAATAGAGTCAAGACTCATATAAAAGATACATAACATGTTCAACAACACCTGTACTATATAGATAAAGCAGGGGCCACGACAAGCAATCGGGCTCTCCCTCATAGTCAATACATAAATAAAAGAAGGGTAGTCTTAGTACATAACAAAAGATCATAAGTGACGTCCTCAGAATGAAGGACTCACCATCAAGCTTGAGAGACAATCATACTAGCCACATGGAGGGGGAGGATGATCAAGTGGTACTCCGGTTTCGACATGATGACATCATATAGGAATAAAGTACGCATTAGTATGTTTAATGTACCAAGTATGTATGATGTAATGCAATAATAGATAGACATCATAGGGAAAATGTATAATAATACTAAATAGATAGCATAACAGCAAGATGAATGTATGAATTATGCTTGAAGTAAAGTGCTTATATGGAACATAATACATGTGTAGCAAATGACCATAAATATAGAATATCCAAGGGCTACCACCTCCTTAGAGAGGAGAATGATGAAAAAACCCCTCAAAAAGGTTAATGAGGTACCAAACACTCAATGTGGTTACCTGAACCTACTACCCCACGAACTAGGGACAAATGAACAAACCCCAGATATGGTTAATGAGGTGCCAACCCCTCAAATGGTTACCTGGGCCTACCACCCCTCGATCTAGGGACCAAGGTACCAACCCCTCGATGTGGTTACCCGGGCCTACAACCCCCTGAGCTAGGCTTGGTCAACTGACAATACTATAGAGACAATATCATATACATACATTCATTTGATAATCATTTAATCATCATATAGTCATTCAACCCATAAGATATTCATTAGACATTCAATTCCTCAAGAAATCATTATCCAAACATTTTATCGAACATTTGGCGGATGTATAGTGCTAGTATAAAACCATGCAATTCAAGAGTGTTACTATGATAGAAAATCCCATGTAAAACCATCAATAGATACTTGTTAACACCCTCAAGCAATATACATCAAAATTCTTCATCAAATCTCATAATAGATCTTAGATTCATTGCCCAAAAATAGTAAAACAGTCACAATTTCATAAACCTCAACATAGTATGCAGTGAATTTCATAATGAATAAGACCCATCAGTAAACCAACTTTAAATCATGCAATTTTTAATAAAAGAAAGCGAGGGCATCATGGGTGAAAGGAACCCACGAAAGAAACCTACATAACTTAGCTTTGGAGATGAACTTGATGAAGATTGGAGATGGAGACTTGATGCTTGAATGAGAACCATAAAACCCAGAGGTGTTCTGAGAATTGAGTTTAGGAGTAAAATATTGGCAAAGTGTGTGAATGAGTATTGGGGAATATTTTTAATGATGTGAGAGTAAAAACTGGCTAAGTATAGGAAATTTCACTTTTGGAAACACATAGGCCCAAGACTCAAAAGCCTTGGACCAACTTGAAAAACTGCCCTAAAATAACACTGTGGTGCGCCCTTGGCTCATCGCACCAGGGGAACGAATGCACACTAGAAATCGCATTTTTGTGATTTTCAAAATTTTGTACGGTTTCTCTTAAATTGGGGTCAGATCCATTTGCCACACAATTTGACTCCCTGAACAAGAATATAAAGTCAAATTTTTGATATCACCAATGGATTTCGAGATATATGGAAATTATAATTTTGGGCACTTCCGAGGCACATTTTTGGGTACTTTTTGGGGTCGTTTCAAATATCATATGAAATTCAAACAAATCCATAAGTAAAATTCACATTCAAATCACAATTTAGATTACCCATGATTGAATCAAACTTTAAAGGGACAGTGCATATTAAGATCTTCATAATATTTATGCAATTCAACATATTAGGGTTTAAATCACATTAAAAATAACAGTTAAACATAGCTCATATCTCAATTAAATTAAATAAGCAATAATCTTAAAAAACCCATAGTTAAAGTAAGATAAATTTCATAAAATAAAGTAAGATTGTTTGGGACTTCATGGTTCAAAGGGACAATGAATCAATCCCATATACCTTAGTTAACTAAGAAGATTTTGGTAAATAAGAGAGGCTTTCCTTAATTTCCAAGCTAAGCCTTCACTAGCATTCAAAGTCATAAAAGACCCTTCGAAGTAGCCAAAATTACAAGAACATTAGTAATGAAATAGAAGACAAAATGTTTCCAGGGGTGCCATACAAAGGTCACACTGACCGTACCAAGGCACACAAACCTTGTGCCCTTCTGTGAAGCCACACATAGCAAAACATTTCACTGATGAAGTTTTGAGACAATGATTACATATTTAGAAAATTTTCACACCAATACGCATACAGACTGTGAAGGGTTATACGGACTGTATGAGTTTCATATTTGAATTGCCTTGGCCAAAATATGGTTTGCAAGGCCAAGGCTACATCACGCAAGCCACCACATGTCCCACAAGGTACCACATGAACCGTTCGGGGTTCATATGGTGTGAACCATGTTCTTCAACCCAAAGTTGAAACCAATACTCTACACACAAGGCCAAGGGCTACCTCAAGTGTCCTCCACACAGCCCGTGAAGGTTCCTTAAAGTGTCACCTTGTTCAAAAACATTTCAAAACCAAATTCCAAGCACAATTGAGGCCATATAAAGTCTGAGTACCTATAATATCCTCAAGACTTTGAATAATTCTTTTAACTTGACCATCCTTATGAGGGTGAAAGGTCGTGGTAACCCTAATTTTAGTACAAATACCTCTTTGGAAAGACCTCCAAAAGTGCAAAGTGAATTGAGCACCATGATCCAAAATAATAGCCAGTTAGACTTCATGCAATATAGCCAACTTATTTATGTACAACTTGGCATAATCTTGGCACTATAAGTTGTTTTAATTGTTAGGAAGTGAGCTAATTATGTCATTTTATCAACAATAACCTAAATGGAATCAAAGTACTTTCTAGTCTTCGTTAAACCAATCACAAAATCCATGGTGTTGTCTTTGCACTTCCGAGTAGGAATCTCAATATCTTGTGCAAGGACACCCAACATTTGATGTTATACTTTGAATTATTAGCAATTGTGGCGACCGACCACAAACTTGGAAATGTCTCTTTTTATACCACCCAACCAATACACTTCCCTCAAATCTGTATACATCTTAGTAGAACCTGAGTGAATGGACTAAGATGAGTTATGGGCCACTTTGAAGACTAGGTCTCTCAACCCATCCACATCGGAAACACATAACCTACCTTGGTACCCAATAACACTGTCTCCCCCTTGGAAGAAAACCTCCACCTTGCCATCCTTAACCAATTACTTCAATTCCACCAAATCGGGGTCAAGGTATCATTTGGTTCTGACCTCTTCCACTAAGGAAGACTTAGAACCATCTACAACCATCACACCTCCATTTTCGGCTTCATCCAACCGAACCCTCAATCAGGCCAACTGGTGAACCTCTTTTGGCATTCTCTTCTTACCATCATCAATACGCGCCCTCTCTTCATGGACACTATACTTAGAGCATTGTCCATGACGTTAGCTTTGCCCAGATTACAATGTACACTTATCTAATAATCTTTAAGGAATTCCATCCACGTCCTTTGCCTTAAATTCAGATCTCTTTAGGTGAACACGTATCGAAGACTCTTATAGTCGGTGAACATATCTATATGAACCCCATATAAATAGTGATGCCATATCGTCAAAGAAAATACCATGTCTACTAATTCAATATCATGGGTGCGGTAATGATGCTCATACACCTTTAGTTTCCTACAATCATAAGAAATGACTTCGACACTTTGAATCAATACACACCCCAAACCAATTCTTGAAGCCTCACAATAAACCACAAATCCTTCTAATCCTTCTCGTAGAGCAAAGATAGGTGAAGATGTAAGCTTGTCTTTCAAAGTTTGAAAAATCTTTTCACACTTCTCGATCTAAATAGATTTAGCCTTTTTTGAGTCAATTTTATCAAGAGAGAAGAAATTGAAGAAAAACCATCTATGAATCTTTGGTAGTACCCCCACCAAGCCCAAGAAACTCCTAATATCTATCGAAGTCAAGGAATTAGGCCAATTTCTTACTACCTCCATCATTTTTTGATATACTTTAATCCCTTCACCCGACACTACATGCTCTAGAAATGCAACTTCCTTCAACAAAAATTCATATTTGTCAAGCTTAGCAAACAACATTTCTACCCTCAATATTTGCAACACTACCCTCAAATATTTCACATGTTCTTCAATTCGGGATAAAACAAAATATTATTAATAAATACCACCACAAACATATTGAGATAGGGTTTAAAGACCCTCTTGATGAGATCCATAAATATCGCTGGAGCATTAGTTGGGCTAACATATATCACCACAAATTCAAAGTTTCCATATCTTGTTTTAAAGGTCGTCTTGTAAATATCACACTCCCCCACCCTTAATTTATGATACCCAGATTGAAGGCCAATCTTTGAGAAGTGACAAGCTTCTTGTAGTTGATCAAATAAGTCATCTATTCGATGAAGGGGATACTTGCTCTTCATGGTGACTTAGTTGAGTTGTCAATAGTCGATGCGCATTATAAGTGAGCCATCTTTCTCCCTTACAAAGAACGCTGACGCACTCCAAGGTGACTTGTTAGGCCTAATAAAACTCTTCTCTAATAATTCCTTTAATTAATCCTTCAACTCTGCCAAGGACGTATCATAAGAGGGAATAGGAATGGATTGGGTAACAAATAGGAGGTCTATACCAAAATCTATCTCCTTTTTGGGAGGAAAACTGGGAAGCTCATAAAAAATATCAAGAAGCTCATTGACCACCGAAATCGATTCAATTAGAGGAACTTTAAACTCAACATCCCTAAATCTTACAAGATGATAAGTGCAACCCTTAGAAATCAATTTCTAAACCTTAAGACAATAGATGAACCTACCCTTTGCTAATTGGAACTCCGACTCCGATAACCTCCTGAACCTTATCCATTACGTCAACCCTTCTTCAACAAGATTCATTCATCACTGTCCCACTGAAGGACTGGTTCATTATGAAATTGGAACTTCACTTTGCAAGTTCTACAATCAATAGAGGCATGATATGCATGTAACCAATCCATCTTAAAAATAATGTCAAAATCTACTATATCAAGCTCAACAAAATCACAAGGCAAGACATTATGCAATTTATACACGGGAAAACCCCTATTGACTCTTTTAGTAACAAAGGACTCATTGATAGGGGTTAGCTCTTCAAAAGGTTAAAATAAGATTTTTGGACAGACATGAAGACTATTAGCAACAAAAGGATTAATGAAAGAAAGAGTGACACCCAGATCAAATAAAACATATACATTAAAATTTCAGACATTAACATATTGGAAATAACATCAGGTGCTTCATTTCTTTGTAGAGCATAATATCAATTGTGATGTGGAATACCTCCTTGTGCCTTTGGATCACCATGTCCTTGGGGACAACCATCTTTTCCCTTGTTTGGACAATCTAAATCTTGTGGCCAATTTTTCCACACAAGAAGCAAGGATCCATATCCTTAAAGTATCTACCATCATGATTTTTACCACACCTTCCATACATAGGAATAAGTTTACAACCATTGCTACCTTGCACTCTAAGGTTGGGAACTCTATCATTAGCAAACCTTTGGCCTTGCGCAGTAGAGGACCCTTGACCTTTGAATTTATGGCCTTGTTGAAAATGACCACCTTTAATACCTTGAAATCCACCATCATAGGTTATGAGATCCACTACTTAATCATGGACTCTCCACTCCTCTCTTTCTATGATTTTCTCCTTCAACTTGCTCAGGATAGGTCATGAGCTAAGACAAGTCTATATCCCCTATGAGAATGGCGGTGCGACATTCTTCATTAATCAAGTTGGATATTCCTAATATAAATTTATGCATTCTACCGCAAGATCAATGACCAAGTGAGAAACATACTTTGTGAGGTTGTTGAATTTAAGGGAATACTCCCTAACACTCATGGTAACTTGTTTGAGGTTCATAAAATCCATCATATTTGCCTCCCTTAATTCCATGGGAATGAAAAGATTGAGGAAGGAAACCTTGAATTCTTCCCAAGAAATAGTCTCTCCATTCTCTCTATCCCTCTAGATAGTCTCTCTATTCTCTCTATCCCTCTTCCATTGAAGAAATCATAATTGAGCAAGGCCCTTTAGTTGGTAGGTAGCTAGTTCTGCTTTCTCCTCCAAGCTTACCCCTATAATATCAAGAACTTTTTCCACATCATCGATGAACTCCTAGGGGTCTTCCTCAATATTGGAGTCATAAAACTTCAGAGGATTTATCGTTGTGAAATCCCTTACTCTTGAGGCAAGGGTAGGAGCATGAGAAGCTTGAACTCCATAGATGGCCACGACCTTTGCCAATAAAGTGACCATATTATGGTGTTCGACATGATTGACCCCTTCTTCTCCTTAAGTGACTTTTGGAGATGGAGAGGCCAGTTCACCCTAAGGATTTGGTGCTCTTTGCGCAATTCTTATTTAAGGCATGATCTATGATAGCAAAAGAACATGCATTAGGAATAAGATGTCTCAATTTAAATCCTAAAGCACAACATAGAATATGAAGAAGTGAATCATTTCTAAAATGCCTCACAGCCTCCTATTCATAGTAATGGCACGCTTCACAACCATGAACATGAATCTATTTGATGTGATGTGTTGGATTTATGAGGACCATTACAAAACCTAGTACTCTTATACCGAAGTTGTCATGAGCCAAGCCTAGGGCCTAGCCATAAGACAACGAATGGAAACCTGAAGGGACCCGAACAAGCCTTGTAAGAATACATGACACATCCATGGTTGTGGAAGAAAAATTAATAGTAAACATATAATTCTATGGGAAATAAGGCTTTGTGATAAAGCTATAGAGATATTATAGGGAAGAGGAATAGCATGAACACAAAACAAATAATATCTAAGTAGTGGGTAAGTATGACTCATGCTGTGGGGAGAAATGGGGATATAGGACATCCATCTCAACAATACATCAAGTATAATCACATAGAAAGGAATAAGAGACTAAGGGAAGTCTTCAACAATACATAGATATAGTAGGAGTCGAGCTTATAACATACAAATCCATGTCCAATAAACTTCTAATACGAATGAAATAAAGGTCAAAATATCTCTCGTGCTCACCCTCAAAAGATAAATATCCCTAAATAGACAAGTCTTAAATAAGCATGAAATATGTGGATATTGTACTTGAATGTGCAAAAATCACCAATAGCAAATCTTCAATTGAATCACTTAGCCCTGTGAAAGAGGAGGATGAATAGGAGCTCCAATCCCTACATGGTTAGATCATGTAGCTGAAAAGTATGCATTAGTACTGAGAATGTCTAAGTATGTAGGGTGTAATGTAACAAAGAACATAAGCTATAGTTAAACAATATGCATAATCATAATCAATGGATATAAGTTAAATATTACATGAATGGTCAATGTCTTAGTCAAAATATGCAGAAGCCATCATCGAGTCATATAAAATATCATAGATAGTGGGAAGGGACCATAACCCGCATGTAAGATCAAGCGAGCTACCACTTTGAATTCTGATACTCAGTCCACACCGTACTAAGACTGGTATACTTTGCCAAGATAAACCAAACACTCACGTTATGAGAACTCCTCCATTTCAGAAAGTGTTTTATAAACACATTATGAGAAAACCACCTTTGTTAGTTGATTTGTGGTGAGAGCCTTACAGGAACACCACCATTTTCGATATTAAAATAACATGTGTCATATGGGAACACCACCTTTTTTTGTCAATCATGCAACTCAAGCTATATAGATCACTTAATGAATTTATAAACCTATATTAGCAATATAGTTAAGGGACAATGGTTATATACCAAGGTCCTCACGGTGCTAGGATACGATCCCAAGGAGTACTTCAAATCATAGTCTGTTAAGACCTAGATTATTTATGGGCTCAATGGAGTATAGAAATTTGGTTCCAAAAAGTTTTGGACCAAGGCGACACTTCATGAAAGCCTTCACCATACGTGTGAAGGTTTACGAACAATGTGGAGCTGCCTTAAAGTGTCCCTTGGCCTTGTATAGGGAGTGTTGGCCTTAATATGGAGTTTTAGACCAAGGCATACCACACATGGACCCCACATGATCCTTGTGAGGCTTCACAATCCAAGTGGTGGACCGTGTGGGTATCCTTAGCCTTGAAAATCCACATTTGGCCAAGCCATTTCACACATGGACCTCAAGGACCAATTAGGCCATCACGGTCCGTGAGGCCCTCCATATGGGAGCCTTAGTGAAATTTTTTTAATTATTGGATCACCATCTAGGAAATTCATAAACAAAAATTTTCTAAGTGGAGCTTCACAAAAGAGTATACAGTCTGTATACCTTGGTATGGACCATGAAACCCTAAATATGGGTGTTGGTGTGCAACTTTCTTAGTATTGAATTCCATTTTCTAGGATTTTCACAAGAACTAATTGAAGGGTGGACTTTAAGTAGTCATATATCCTAGCACAAAAATAATTTTGTGGCCCTATACCTACCAAACTGATGCTCTTTGTATGATCTTTTCAATAAATCCGGTTACACTTAATTCCGAGTTTGCAATAAGAAGTTATTTCTATTTTCGTATAGCCCATCCATGCATAGTTTTCTTTGATTTAGCTATTTTTTCTTCACGAGAGATTCATGGTCCATAATGACCTTATATTGAATGTAAGACCTTCCCAAAAGACCCTTGGCAAGAAATTTTATTCCACTTCATTAATGACTTTTTGTGATTATGGCTACTCCTAAGGGACTTCTGTGACTTCCTATGTTATCCTAAGATATTCAAATGACCTAAACTTTATTCCCCTCATTCAAATCCACTCTTACACTTAGAATTATTTCAACTCTCTCTGATGAACTCTCTCAAAAACTCTTGTGAAGACTAAGCTATGGAATCAATGGAAGACTCTTTTTTTCATCAAATTTCTTCTTAGATCTTCTAATTAGCTAAGGTATGTGGGATTGATTCTTGGGTCCTTTTGAATCAACAAGACCCAAACTCTTTTTACGGTTGATTTATGTAATTTTAACTTAATATTAATATGGATTTTTAAGATTTTTATTTATTAAATTCAATTGAAGTATGGGCTATGCTTTATTGTTTATTATAAATCAATTTAAGCTCTAATATGTTGAATTCCATGAGTACTATGAAGATTTTAATATGTATTGACCCTTTAAAGTTTAATTTAAGCATGGGTAATCTAAATTGTGATTCCGATGTAAATTTTACTTATGGATTTACTTTAATTTCATATTGTATTGTTGACTTAAGATTGAATCTATACTACTCATGCTAATCTCACACCATTCATGGCATATTCATTTATGAGCAATGGGTTTTATGGAGATTATGAAGTGGGTTAAGCCCAAATATGTTTATTTATATGATTTTGATAATATTATGGTTATGACAAGAAGGTGATCACATAAATTCCTATAATATGGCTCTTTGAGAAACTTCAAGTGTTTACACCACTTTTATATATGAGAATGGGCTACTCCAATGCATGAAGGTTTAATTTGAAGTATGATTTGCTCAAGTATGAATAATTATGAAGAATGCTTGGCATCTAATCCTATGTATGCATTTAAAATGATTTGAAAAGACCTGTATCTCTTTGAAAGCATGTATACATAAATGTATTTTTGTGAGATGATGACTTAGCGCCAAGCATACTTGTGGGCAGGGGGGCTATCTTCAAGGGTCCAATACCCAAGTCCCATAAATATGTGCCAGCCATAGGTATATGTTAATGAAAATCCTATCTGAAATGGAGGTGCCTGTAAGGAAGGTTTACTCTTTGAAATGGGGGTAACTGTAAGGAGAAATACGATATGATATGAAAATCCTATCCAAAATGGGGGTGCCCGTAAGGAATGTTGCTTCTCTTAAATAGGGGTTCCTATAAGGGGAAGCATGGTTTACCTTTGGCAAGTAGACCTCTTTACCGGTTTGGGGGTTACATCAGGATTCCAAGTAATAGCTTGCTTGATCTTATATATGTCGGTTGAGGGAACATCCCCACTTTATATGAACATTATTGTTTTTCATGCATCTTGAATCTCATGACATATTGTTATATTAATTTTCATTGTTATTTATCTTTTTCTATATTATGTGCCCTTATTATCTAATATGAAATGTAGGTTTGACAACTTATATGCATAACCTGCCTGTATACTTAGTACATTCAAATATACTGATGTAAACTTTTGCCTATATGATCTAACCATATGGGGACCAAAGACTACCTTCATCCACCATTCGACGACTACATTGGATCTTGGGATACTTGTTATGGTGAGTATTATCTTCCAAGGACAAGCCACCATTCCTTTACCAATGAAGTTTTATTTATGTTATTTATTTAGAGGGTGAGCTTGGGACATGTCTTGGCCCTCGTCCTATCTTATGATTAGAGGCATTATTGGACATCTTATCATCTTTTTTACGTTAATACGTTAAGTATTGTATCAATTAAGAGATTAGGATCATGATTGTGGCTACCTATTGGATATTGTTTTATAGATTGATTGAGTAATATGACATGCTCCTATGTTATGATGTGAAAGATTCTAAGTCATGTATTGCCCCATAGAGTGAGTCATACTTACTCATTCCTCAGTCCTTATGTGTTATGTGCTATGTGAATCCACATTACTCTATTTCCCTATGACATCCCTATAGTGTAAGTCGTACTTTTTCATCCTTTAGAATTATGTGTTCACTATTTGTATACCCTTCTGAACAAATAAAGTGAATATGAATACTTTGAGGGTTTTCTGTAGACACTCGAGTTCCTATTTTCCATGTCAGCCCTAGACGTTAGGTTAGGGTTATAACAGACATGGTATCAGAGTATTAGATTTTTAAATAGTCCTTGAAGTCCAACATACCGCGTCAAGTAGAGTCTCATTCATGTGTGTGAAGCACGCTACATATATGGGTAGGAGGCTACAAGACATTTTAGGAAATGTTTCACTTTATCATGATTCATATCATGCCATAGACTGTCTTAAGATTTCGTATCTCTATCCCTCCCTACTAATTAGGGAAAGTTACTTTTGGCCCATAATGCAATCCAGGAAAGGATTGTAGTTGATCTTATAGATGAGGTCAAAATGGAGTTGATTAAGGATGCGCATTACCTGACAAGATTGGGGAATTGGGTTAACTGAATCTAATGATGGTTTCTTTCATGTTTAGAATGGACTGAATCTTCTGTGATTGTTGATGTCAAGGCAAAGAAAGACTTAGACCCATCATTGGTTGTGTTGAGGTGGTCGGTTACCAACAAAAATAGAGGTTTCTCCTAAAGGGGAGGTAGTGTAATTCGATGCCAAGATCGATTGTGTGTTTCGGATATTAATTGTCTTAGGGAGATGATCATGAACGAAGCCTATAACTCTTATTTTTCTATACACCTAGGATCTACCAAAATGTATCAAGAATTAAGGGAACTGTATTGGTAGCGTGGTATGAATAAAGACATAGCCAAGTTCGTGTTCGAATGCTCTATTTACAAACAAGGGAAGGTGGAACATCAAATGCCTGAATGTTTGCCCAAAACATTGAAATTCCTACTTTAAATGAGATAATGAGAGTGTGGAATTTGTGATTGGGTTTCCCCGTATTGGAAGTATTTTGACTACATGTGGGTAATTGTTGGAAGAATGACCAAATTAGGTCACTTCTTATCAGTTAAGACTACTTTCAATGTTGAAGACAATGCCAAGTTATATATTTGGGAGTTGGTTAGACTGGATTCTTTGCCTACTTTTATTATATCATATTATGGTACACAATTTACTTATCACTTTTGGAATCATTTCAAAAAGGGGCTTGGCACTAAGGTGAAGTTAGGTACCACTTTTCATCCTCAATCCATTGGGCAATCTGAGAGGACAATTCAAACTTTGGAGGACATGTTGAGGTCTTATGTGTTAGAATTCAAGGTTAATTAGGGTGATCATCTTTCACTCGTTGAATTTGTTTATAATAATATCTTTCACGTTAGCATTAGTATGGAACCGTTTGAGGCTTTGTATGGTATGAGATGTAGATGTCCGGTGGGTGGTTTGAGTTGGGAGAGATGGCTTTGGATGGCCTAGATTTGGTGTTGGAGGTAGTGGAGAAGGTGAAGTTGATTATGGAGAGGTTGAAGATGGACCAAAGTCAATAAAAGTCCGATTCATATATTACGAAGAGGGATCTTAAGTTTCATGTTGGCGATTGGGTGTATGTGAAAGTCTCACCTATGAAGGGTGTAATGCATTTTGGAAAGAACGGTAAGCTATGTCCCCAATATGTATGTCCTTATGAGGTTGTTGAACAGATTGGGATGGGGCTTATAGGTTGGATTTGCTTTCGTATTTGGGTTTTATTCACCCTATTTTCTTATGTTGACGAAGTTGGTCGGTGATCCTAGTACCATTGTGACTTTAGGGGGTGTTGAGGTGGAGGAGGACTTGTCTTTTGAGAAAGTCCCAGTTGAGATCTTGTATAGGCAAGTTAAGTCGCTTCGCAACAAGGATGTGGCTTTGAGTAAGGTGCCTTGGACAAATCAACATGTTGAAAGTGCTACGTGGGAAGTGGAATCAAGTATGATGTGATGACACCTCTATCATTTCCAATTTACTCAAGCCTATGGTATTGGGTTCTTCCTATTCTTAATGGTCCTAATTCTTTCACTCATGAGTTTCATGACCTGATATGCATAAGTGTCCATGAAAATTATTTTAGAGTTTTGAATGATTTAAAGATGTTTTTATATGAGTTTTAATGACTATATGATTTTCAAATGATAAAATATGCATTGTGTCTTTGTGTTTAGATGTTTCATGTTCTTAGTCAAGCCTTTCAAGACTGAATGTTTGGATGTTTCATGTTCTAAGTCAAGTTTTTCATGCCTTGTTGTAGCACATTCAAGGGTATATGTTCCCAAGGGGGAGATAATGTGAAGACCCGAACTTTGTATGACCTCAATAGAGCTTGAAAATTTGGTTCCGAAAAGTTTTAGACCAAGAAGATGCTTCAATGAAGCCTCCGTGTTCTGTGTAAAGGTACACAGACCATGTCAAGGTGCTTGAAGTAGCCCTTGGCCATGTGTGGAGAGTGTTGTCTTTAATGTGGAGTTTAAGACCAAGCATACTGCATAAGGACCCCACTTGATCCGTGTAATGGATTGTCTGGGTAGGTTTGGCCTTGAAAATCCATATTTTCACCAAGGCATTTCACACATGGACCCTCTCATAGACTGTATAGTCCTTCATGGTCTATGAATCCCTCTGTATGGGTGTCGGAGTGACAATTTTCTAACTATTGGATCACCGTCTCGAAATTTTATCAAAAAGAATTTTTCTAAGTGGTGCTTCTTGTAGGAGTATACGGTCTGTATACCTTGGTATGGACCATGAAGCCCTCCGTATGGGTGTTGGCATGCAATTTTCTAAGTATGGAATTCCATTGGCTAGGCTTTTCACAAGAACCAACAGAAAGGTTAAATTTAAATGGATATATCTCTTAGAAAAAATATAACTAGGTGGCCCACGACCTATAAAATTGATGCTCTTTGAATTATCTTTCCAATGCATCTGGTTTCACCTAATTTCAAGTTCGGAGCAAGAAGTTATGCCTATTTTTGTAAAGCCCGTCCGTGCATAATTTTCTATAATTCAGCTAAATGTGGTTTCACGGGAGGGTTCATGGTCAGTGTTACCTTGTACGGACTATGAGACATTCTCACGGGACCCCTGGCAAGAAATTTTATTCCACTTCATTAATGATTTTTTTAATTATATCTAATCCTAAGGAAGTTTTCTGACATTATATATTATCCTAAGATGTTCAAATGACCTAAACTTTATTCCCCTCATTCAGATTCACTCTTACATTTAGAATTGTTTCAACTCTCTCCTAAGAACTCTCTCAAAGACTCTTGTGAAGACTAATCTTGGGAAACAATTGAAGACTCTTTTCTTCATCAAATTTCTTCTTGAGTCTTCTTAATTAGCTAAGGTATGTGGGATTGATTTTTGGTCCCTTTCAACCAAGAAGATCCAAATTCTTTTTACGCTTAATTTATGAAATTTTATCTTACTTTAAGTATGTGTTTCAAAGATTTTTATTTATTAAATTGAATTGAATTATGGACTATGATCTATTATTGATTTTTAATTCATTTAAGCCTTAATATGTAGAATTGAATGAGTATTACAAAAATTTGAATATGGATTGTCCCCTTAGTGTTTGATATAAGTCTGGGTAATCTAAATTGTAATTTGAAGTGGATTTTACTTATGAATTGACTTCAATCTCATATTGTATTGTTGATTTAAGATTGAATCTATATTGCCCATGCTAATCTCACATCATTTAAGGCAATACATTCATGAGCTTTGGATATTATAGAAATTATGAAGTGGGTTGAGCCCAATTATGTTTATGTATATAATTTTGATAAGATTATAGTTATGATAAGAATGTGATCACATAAAAGTCTATGATATGGCTTTTTGAGTAACTTTGGGTGTTTACACCACTTTGATATATGAGAATAGGTTATTCTTATGCATGAAGGTTCGATTTGAAGTATGATTTGCTTTTTTTCATCCAAGTATGAATGATTATGAAGAATGTTTGGCATTTAATCCTAGGTATGCATTTGAAATGATTTGAAAAGACTTGTATCTCTTTAAAAGCATATATATGCATATGTATTCTTTTGGGATGATGACTTAACACTGAGTAGACTTGTTGGAGGCGGCAACTTCCAAGGGTCAAGTATCCAAGTCCCATAACTATGTGCCAACAACATGTATATGTTCATAAAAATCCTATCCAAAATGGTGGTATCCACAAGGAGAAGTATGATATGATATGAAAATCCTATCCGAAATGGGGGTGCCCATATAGAAGGTTGCTTCTCCGAAAATAGGGGTTCTTTAAGGGAAAGTATGGCTTACCATTGGCAAGTAGACCACCTCATTGCTGGTGTGCAAATTACATCGGGATTCTAAGCAATAGCTCGATTGGTCTTATATATTTTGGTTGAGGGCACATCCCCACTATAAATTAGCGTTATTCCATTTCATGTATCATGAATCTCATGGAATATTGTTATATTACTTTTTATTGGCAATATATCTACCATGACCTAAGCCTAGAACCTAGACATGACCAGCGAATGGGGAACTTAAAGGAACCCCAAACTAGCTTCATAGCATATCATTACACATCCTTGGTCATGGAAGCCATTAAAATGACAATAAAAGATAAACATAAACATGAAAAAATTGGGACGAAGGGAACCTCTTCCGTAACATAAGCAACAAGAGTCAATAGAGTCAAAGCTCATAACGTAGATACACCCCTATGTCCAACAACACCTCTAATACATAAAGATAAGAGCGGGTCACAAGACAAGGCAACCGGGATCATCCTTATAGTTAAAACATAATCAAAAGAAAGTCTTAATATATAGAAAGAGATCATACGTAACATTCCTAAAATGGAGGACTCACCAACAAGCTTGAGTGAAGTCGTACTAGCCATATGGAAGAGGATGCTAAATTGGGGCTCTAGATCCTACATGGTGACATCATTTAGGCATAAAGTATGTGTTAGTACATTTGAATGTACTAAGTATGTGGGATCTAATGTTAGCAAGGGATAGGTAACATAGTCGAAATGCATAATCATAAGCAAAGGATAGGTATAAAGTCAATGACATGCATGCTCGATACTTAATCTAAAAGATGTTAGTAAATCATGATCAAGGAATATAAACCCAATATGGGAAACATACATGAGTCCCTTCGTACTAAGATTCGTGAAATGGGCCAAATGACCCCACTCACCTTATCATATGACCTTTTTTTAGAGTGTTATCAATGCCTCTACCATACGATAAAGTCTTTTTGGTAGGTAGTATAAGACGTCCCCTACTTTACAATATCATCTTTTTAGTAGGAAACGTGATTCATTCTATCCTATGGGCATGGCCTTGTCAATAGAATGTCCACACCTTATGATATGATGTTTTTGGTGGGAACCTTTATTTTTTCTACCTTACGGCATGAGCTTTTCAGTGGGATGTCCATACCTTATAATATAATCGTTTCAGTAGGCACAATTAGCTATTCTACTTTACAACATGGCCTTTTCGGAAGGGTGTCCATATGTTACGATATGATCTTTTCAGTAGGAATCAGTAACCACTCTACCTTACAGCACGGTGTTCTCGATAGGAATCATAGAATTAGCTCATCAAACAATTACATTTCGATCATCAAGAAAAAACACCTCATTTTCCCAAAAACATAACAATCATAATAATCCAACAATCTACATGCAACCCCACAGGTACCTTCCCATGAAACGACTTATATTGACATCCTAATCATCATCATGAAGTCATCATATAATCATCACAGCACCATTCAACTCGTAAGACATGCATTGGATCTTCGTTTCCTCAAGAAACCCTAGCTGGACATTTTATGAAACACTTGGCGGGTGTGTAATGCTAGTATAAAATCATGAAATCTAGAAATGAAATCATGCAAGAAAATCTATTTATAAGATCATCAATTAACACCTTGCAAAACCCTCAAGCAATATACATCAAAACCCCTCATCAAATCTTAGAATAGATAAAAAGATTTATAGCTCAAAACCTAGAAAAACTATCACAACTTTACATAGCTTTAACATAGTGTGCAGTGAATTTCATAATATGCAAGACCTATTTTTTAATAAACTTTAAATCATACAATTTGAGTAAAAGGAGGTTGTGTATCATAGGTGAAAGGAACCCATGAAAGAAACCCACATACCTTAGCTTGGATATGAACTTGGTGAAGATTAGAGATGGAGACTTGAAGCTTGAAGAAGAACCTTTAAGTCAGGGATTGAGACTTGAATTTGGGAGTGAAAATATGGCTAATTGTTTGAGTGAGTATTGGGAGTATTTACGATGATATGAGGGTGAAATAAAACTAATTATAGGTATTTTCAAGTGTGAGAACTCTTAGGCACAATACTTTAAAGTCTTGGATCGAAGTAAAAAAAATATTGGACCAATATAACAAAGACCAAAATTACTCACTGGAATTTGAATTTCAACACATACGAGTTCTATAAAAATAGGCATAAATTATTCATCTGGACATGGAATGAGGTGAAAATGAGTGAGTTGGAAAGATAATTCAAAGAGCTTAAATTTGATAGGTTGTGGGATAGCTAGTTCTTTGTTTGCTAAGAGATATTTTCCTTTAAAATTTACCCTCCTAAATCACATTTTTGCAATTATCAAATTTTGAGATGGTTGCTCTAAAATTCAAGTTAGACCCATTTCCCAGTCAATTTTTTCCCTGAATAAGAATATGAAGTCAAATTTTCAAAATAAGAAATGCATTTTTAGATATATAGAAATTACGATTCTGGGCACTTCTGAGGCACATTTTTGGCTACTTTTTGGGGACCTTTCAATATATCTTTCTGTATTATGTGCCCTTATCATCTAAAATTGAATAAAGGTTTTATAATTCATATGCATTTCATGCTTGCATACTTAGTACATTCAAATTTACTCACATATTTTTGCCTACACGATCTAACCATGCAGGGAGCAGAGACTACCTTCATGAACCGTTCAATGACTAGATTGGATCTTGAGATATTTTTTGTGGTTAGTCCTATATTCTAAGGACAAGCCACCATTCCTCTATCTATGCAATTTTTTTGTGTTATTTATTTTGAGGGTGAACTGGGGACATATCTTGGCCCCCATCCTATCTTATAATTAGAGCCATTGTTGGCCTTTTTATTGACTCATTTACATTTATATGCTAAGTGTTGTATTCAGAGATTATGATTATGGTTGTGGCTACCGATTGGATATCGTTTTATGAATTGATTATGAGTAATATGATATGCTCCTATTGAAATGGCCCCAAAAAGTGTTGGAAATGTGCCTCTCATATATCCCAAAATTCGTACATGATATCAAAAATTCAACTTCATATTATTGTTTAGGGGGTCAAAATTAGGGGGAAAAGGGTCTAACCTTGTTTTAAGAGCAAACGATTAGCATTTTCGATCTTCATATTCTTGTTCAGGGGATAAAAATTAGGTGGCAAAGGGTCTAAACTCGATTTAAGAGCAAAAGATTAGAAATTTTATTTTTCATAAATCTTCTCATCCAAAATCGATCCTCCACAATGTTGCAACGCATAGCTGTCACAGACATTTGTTAATTTGGCCTCCGCGATAGGTCTGCATTGCAGACCAAAAGTGGACCTTTGCATTTTATTGCTAGTGATTTCTATCTCGGTCCAAGGCTTTTAGGTCTCGGTCGTAAGTGTTCCCAAATGTGTTTTTATTTGTACTTAGTATTATTTCATCCTCATATCATCTTAAACATTCCCCAATATCCTCTAAAATACTTAGCCATATTTTCACTCCCAAATTCAAGTCTCAAAACCCTCATCCAGAATAAAGGATTTCCTTCAAACTTCAAGCCTCCATTTTTAATCTTCATCAAGTGTTTCCTTAAAGCTAAGGTACTCGGTTTTTAGCCATTGGGTTCTTCCACCCATGATGCCCTAATCTTCTTTTTACTCAATTTGTATGATTTAAAGTTGATATGACAAATTGATTTATTAATATAAACATTTCTATAAACTATGTTAAAGCGATGTAAAGTTGTGACTATTTTGCTAGGTTTTGAGCTATAAATCTTAGATCTATTGTAAGATTTGATGAGGGGACTTGATGTATATTGCTTGAGTATATTTCAAGGTGTGACTAATAGTTTTGTAATGAATTTTCTTGCATGATTTCGTCTATGTATTTCATTATTTTACACCAGCATTACACACCCTCTAAGTGTTTGATAAAATGCCCGGATGTTAGTTTCTAGAGGAATTTAAGGTCCAAAGAATAAGGTATAATATGATTGATATTATAATGATTAAATGATCTTAGATATATGATATAATCTATATAAAGTGTTGCATTAGACGATGCCCGAACCGGGGGGACAAAGATCTCGGATAACTTTGTCGAGGGGTATGTACCTTGATAACCGAGGTGGTGTTTTGTACTCATCAACCATGCGAGGGGTTTATACTTTGTCACCAGGGTGATAAGATGAAATTATCAACAACTATGTGAGGGGTTTGTGCCACACCACTAGGGTGATGGGGTGAAACCATCATCGACCAACCAAGTGGTTTGTACTTTGGAAATCTAGCTTGGTCTCTTTCACACATATATTGTATAAGAGCATGAGTTACTTAAGTATGTTTTACTTCTGCATTGATCATACATGCCATATTGACATATTATGCCTATTTCCTATTGTTATGTATTTTGACTAAGGTGTCTATCTCTTGTTGCATTGCATCCTACATAGTACATTCAAACATGCTAACACATACTCTTGCCTACATGATATCACCATCTAGGAACCGATGTCCAAGTTGATCATCCTCCTCTACGTGGCTAGATCAGTATTATTCAAGCTTGTGGTGAGTCCTCCACTTCTAGTACCTTAGTCTATGTTGATTTTATTATGTATTGAGACATTTTTCTTATTTTCTATTTTTACTATGAGGGTGAGCCTGATCACTTTGTCTTTCCCCCACTCTTATTTATGTATTAGAGGTGCTTGTTGGACACATTATGTACCTATGATTTAAGCTTTGTCTCTTTGTCTCTTGATTATAAGGTTATGCAAGCTTTTCCCTTAGCCCCTTTACCCCTATTCTTAATCTTTATGTCTATTATGTGCTTTCACGACCAACGATGTGTAATGATAAGCAAGGAGGCTTTTTTTGGGTTCCTTTAGGTTCCCCATTCATCGTGTCACATCTAGGCCCTAGGCTTGGGTCATGACAATCTTGGTATGATAGAACTAGGTTGATGGATCCTCGGAGCCCAACACACCGCGTCGATTAGAGCCCTATTCATAGTGTGAAGCGCACCATGACTATGAATAGGAGGCTATGAGACGTTTTAGAAAATGTTTCCCTTTTTCATGTTCTAAGTCATGCTATAGAGATGTAGTGAGTTTTTCCCCCTAACGATTGTTCTTTGCTATGCTAGATCACGCTAAACACTTGAGGAACAAGGGCCCAAACTCCCAAGGAGCAGCCTTGCAATGATGAGGTCTGAGATGCTCTCACTATGCTTGCCCAAGTTTTGGCCAACCAAGTCAATCAAGGGGCCCAAGCCCCTCATTTATGGGTCAAAGGTGGATGATGATCTACAAGAGTTCATTTATGAGGTCCACAAGATCATGAGTATCATAGGTGTTGGCCCAAATGAAAAGGAGGAATTTGTGGCGTACCAACTGAAAGGGGTAGCTTAAATATGGTATGATCAATGGAAATGTGAGAAGGGAATTGGTAATGTGGTGCTTTGGGCGGAGTTCAAATTGGCTTTCCTTACTCGATTTTGCCTCTTGAGCTTAGGGAATCTAAGTTGCTGGAGTTTATGAACTTGAATCATGGTACTATGAGTGTGAGGGCGTATGCCCTTAGGTTTAATCAAATTTCAAATTATGTTGCTCATTTGGTGGCCAATCCTAGATCTAGTATAAATAAGTTCGTGATAAGGGTCTCCGACATGCTAATTAGTGACATGAACTTGCTCGGTTGATGACCTTTGCCGAGAAAATGGAGGAGGAGAAATTGAGGAAGAGAAGGGGGCATGAGGTCAAGAGGGACCGATTTGATGGCAAATTCCAAAAGGGCGCTAGATTTCATCAAGGCCAAGGTTATTCACATGCTATTAATAGAGGGTTTGCCAATGACTTATCTAGGCCTTAAGGTGTTGGTGGTCTGGTTCCTATTATTATGTGCCCTAAATGAGGTAGGAGTCATGGAGGTCCATGTTTTAATGGTTCTAATGCATGCTTTAAATTTGGGGAACTTTACCACATGAAGGTAGATTGTCCAAGAAACCATGGCAAGGGTCATGGTACAAATACAGTTCAATTAGGTAGAGGCAGTCCTAAAGGTGGTGCCTCGAGGCACAATCTGTTTTATGCTCTACATGGGAGGCAAGCGGTTGGTGAGGTTCCCAATATTGTTACCGATATGTTGAAAATCTTTGACTTTGATGTATATGCTTTGATTAATCCAGGTGCCACTCTTTCCTTTGTTACCCCTTTTGTTGCTAAAGAGTTCTATATTGACCCCGAGTTGTTGCATGAGTCATATGAAGTGTCCACTCCTATTGGTGCATTTATTGTTGCTAGCAAAGTTTATAGAAGTTGTCCTATTTGCATTTGGCATAAGTTGATGCCTTGTGATCTTGTTGAATTAGACAATTGTAGATTTTGATGTCATTCTTGAGATGGATTGGTTGCACGCTTACTATGCTTCTATTGATTGTAGAACCCGTAGGGTCAAGTTTTAATTCTCTAATGAACCCGTCCTTAAGTGAGAGATTCAAGATGTGATAGTTAAGGGTATATTTGGTTCATGCATTAAAGCCCGTAAATTGATCTCTAAGATGTGTCTTTATAATCTTGTCAGGATTAGAGATATGGAGTCTAAAGCCCCTTCCATAGAGTTGAATTTGGTTGTAAATGAGTTTCTTGATGTCTTTCCAAATGATCTTCTCAGTGTTCCGCCTGAACGGGAAATAGATTTTCATATAGACCTCCTCCCCGATACTCAACCTATCTCCGTCCCACTTATCGTATAGCCTCAGTGGAGTTGAAGGACTTAAGGGAATAATTGAAAGATTTGTCAGAGATGGGATTTATTAAGCCTAGCTAATCACTTGGGGTGCTCCAGTGTTTGCTGTGAAGAAGAAGGATGGCTCACTTAGCATGTCTATTAAATATCGGCAACTTAATAGGGTCACCATAAAGAATAGGCATCCTCTTCCAAGAATTGATGTTTTTTTTACCAATTGCAAGGGGTTAGATTTTTCTCTAGGATTGATCTTCGATCTGGGTATCATTAAGTGAGGGTGAGGGAATGTGATATTCCCAAAATGGCTTTTCAAACTAGATATTGGGCGTTATGAGTTTGTTGTGATGTCGTTTGAGTTGACCAATGCATCAGCCATCTTCATGGACCTAATAAATAGGGTCTTCAAACGTTACCTTGATTCCTTTGTTGTGGTCTTTATTGATGATATTTTGATCTATTCACACAGTAAGGAGGAGCATATGGGGAATTTGAGGCTTGTGTTGCAAAGATTGAGGGAGGAGAAATTATATACCAAATATGACAAGTCTGAATTTTGGTTGAAGGAGATAGCATTCTTGGGTCATGTGGTGTCGGGGAATGGTATAAAAGTGGATCCTAAGAAAATCGATGTGATTAGGAATTGGCCTAGACCATTGACCTCGTCGGATATTAGGAACTTCTTGGGCCTAGCGGGTTATTATTGAAGGTTTTTATGGGTTCTCCTTCATTGCTTCCACTATGAAAAAACTGACTCTAAAGAAGGTTAAGTTTATGTAGATTGATGAGCGGGAGAGGAACTTCAAAACATTGAAATACAAGCTTGTGTTCACTCCTATATTGTCACTACCAGATGGGCTTGAGGGATTTGTGGTGTATTGTTATGTTTCCCAGATTGGTTTGGGTTGTGTGTTGATGCAAAATTGTAAGGTCATAGCTTATGCTTCTAGAAAACTCAAGGTACATTAAATGAACTACCCTACACATGATCTAGAGTTAGCTACTATTGTGTTTGCATTAAGTATTTTGTGTCACTACTTGTATGAGGTGCATGTGGATGTGTTCACTGATCATAAGAGCCTCTAATATGTCTTCACTCAAAAAGATCTCGACTTGAGGCAAAGGAGATTGTTAGAACTTCTTAAAGACTATGATATGAGTGTGCACTATTATCCAGGTAAGGCAAATGTGGTGGCATATGCTTTGAGTAGGGTTCTATGGGTAGCCTAGCTCATGTTGATGGTGGTGATAAGGACATGGCTAGGGAGGTGCATCAATTGTCTAGATTGGGGGTTAAGTTAGAAGAGGTTGGTGATGATGGTGTTGTTGTTGATGGGTCTAAGGCTTCAATGGTTATTGAGGTGATAGCAAAACAAGATCTTGACCCCTCCTTGCTTGAATTCAAGGCCTTGGTGAAAAGAGTGGAAAGTAGAGGTTTTCTCCCCACGGGGGAGATGGTGTCCTTAGGTACCAAGGTAGGTAGTGTGTGCCTTATGTTGGTGGTTTGAAGGAGAAAATCCTTGATGAGGTCCATAATTCTTCTTATCTATCCACCCGGGTTCCACCAAAATATATAGAGACTTGAGGGATATGTTTTGGTGGGGAGGCATGAAGAGGGACATTGCCAAATTCATTTTCAGTTGCCATAATTATCAACAAGTCAAAGGAAAACATCAAAGGTTGTGTAGCCTAACTCAATACATAGAGATTCCCACTTGGAAGTGGGAGGTTATTAATATGGATTTTGTTCTTGGGTTACCTAAAACTAGAAAAGGTTTTTATTCAATTTGGGTTATAGTTTATTGGATTAAGAAATTGGCTCACTTTCTACCGGTTAAGACCACATATGGGACAGAAAAGTATGCAAGGTTGTACATCCATGAGTTAATGAGGTTGTATGGGGTTCCTTTGTCCATCATATCATGGTTCACAATTCACTTCACACTTTTGGAGGTCTTTTCAAAGGGGTCTTGGTATAAAAGTTCATCTTAGTACAACCATTCACCCCCAAACGGATAGCCAAGCTGAAAGAACCGTTCAGACCCTTGAAGATATTCTTAGGTCTTATGTATTTGAGTTGAGGAGCAGTTGGGATGACCATCTTCCTTTAATTGAGTTTGCCTACGACAATAGCTATCACTCTAGCATCAATATGGATCCTTTTAAGGCTCTTTATGAGAGATGTTGTAGATCACTGATTGGTTGGTCTGAGGTTGGAGAGGTGGATTTATTGGGACTGGATCTAGTTATAGAGGCTCTTGAGAAGGTCAGGATGGTTAAAGAGAGATTGAAGACAGCCCAAAGTCGTTAGAAATCCTATGCCGATGTGAGAAGAAGAGACCTTGTATTCAAAGTGGGTGATTGGGTTTATTTGAAAGCTTTTGTAATGAAAGTTGTGGTCCATTTCGGTGAAAAAAAGGAAGTTTATTGCAAGATATGTTGGTCCTTATGAGGTCTTGAAGAGGGTTGGCGAGGTAACTTATGAGTTGAAGTTTCCTGGTGAAATGAATTTGGTTCATTCGGTGTTCCATGTCTCTATGTTCAGAAAATGTATTGGTGATCTTAATTCTATTGTTCCTCTTAATGTTATGGGTGTTGTTTAGAATAACTTGACTTATGAGGAGACTTCGGTCCAGATTTTGGATAGGCAGGTGAAGAGATTGAGGAACAAGGAGGTGGTATCCATTAAGGTCCTTCGGAGGAACCAACAAGTTGAAAGTGCTCCATGGGAGACCGAGGTAGGCATGCAAAAGCAGTATCCTTATCTCTTCCACTCCACTCAAGCCTAAGGTACTAAATCTATGTCCCCCATGTGATTTCAAGTCTTATGTTTAAGCCCTATGTCATGCATGTGCATTCATGTTCAAGTTGGCAAATTTTTGACGATTTTATACGTATGTTGAGGTTTTGAAAATGTTGTTTAAATATGTTGTTGCATTTGTGTTGGGGATGATTTGTTCATGATTACTCTTGTCTTATATATCTCTTTTACATTCGAGGACGAATGTTCCCAAAGGGGACATATTGAAATGACCCCAAAAAGAGCCCAAAAATATGCCTCAAAATGCCCTAAATTTTAAATTTCATATATCTCAAAATCTGTGCATGATATTGAAAATCTGATTACATATTCTTTTTATGAGTGTCGAAATTCGGGGGAGAAGGGTCTAACCCTGATTTAAGAGCAAACGATTAGCAATTTTATTTTTCATAAATTTCCTTATCAAGAATCTATCCGCAACAGTGTCACGATGCACAGCTATCGCGGACATGTGTTAATTTGGCCTCAGCGATAGGTCTGTATCGTGGACCAGATGCAGACCTATGTATTTTGTTGCCAGTGATTTCTATCTCGGTCCAAGGTTTTTGGGTCTTAGGCCTAAATGTTCCCAAACGTGTTTTTACCTATACTTAGTCATATTTCACCTTCATATCATCTGAAATATTCCTCAATACCCTCTCAAAAACTTAGCCATATTTTCTCTCCCAAATTCATGTCTAAAAACCGTCATCCGAAATTAAGGATTTTCTTCGAGCTTCAAGCCTCCATTTTCAATCTTCATCAAGAGTTTCCTTAAAGCTAAGGTATGTGGGTTTTAGCAATTGGGTTCTTCCCCCCATAGTGCCCTCATCTGTTTTTTACTAAATTTACATGATTTAATGTTGATTTTACAAATGAGTTTACTAGTATGAACATGTCTATAAACTATGTTAAAGCGATGTAAAGATGTGATTGTTTTAAGCTATAAACTTGGATCTATTGTAAGATTTGATGAGGGTATTGATGTTTATTGCTTGAGGGTATTGTAAGGTGTTTATTAATGGTTTTATAATGGATTTTCTTGCATGATTTCATCTCTATGTTTCATGGTTTTATACTAGCATTACACACCCTCTAAGTGTTTGATAAAATGTACCGATGTGGTTCCTTGAGGAATTGAAGGTACAAAGCATAAGATATGATATTATTGATGTTTTAATAAAGAAATGAGCTTGTGCATAGGACATAATCTATATAAAGTGTTGCATTAGACCATGCCCAATTTGGGGGAACTAAGAGCCCAGATAACCTTGTTGAAGGGTTTGTACCTTGATAGCCGAGGTAGGGGTTTGTACTCATCAACCATGCAAGGGGTTTGTACATTATCACCAGGGTGATAAGTTGAAATTATCATCAACCATGTGAGGGGTTTGTGCCACACCACTAGGGTGATGGGGTGAAACCATCATCGTCCAAGCAAGGGGCTTGGACTTTGGAAATCTATCTTCGTCTCTTCTACACTTATGATATCTTATATGATCACGAGTTACTTAAGAATGTTTTACTTATGCATTGATCAAATATGCCACATTGACATATTATGCCTATTGCCTATTGTTATTTATTTTGATTAAGGTGCCTATCTCTTGTTGCATTGCGTCCTACATACTTAGTACGTTTAAACGTACTAACACATACTCAGAGCCTACACCATATCACCATGTAGAAACCGGTGCCCAAGTTTATCATCCTCTTCCACTTTGCTAGATCGGTACTACTCAAGCTTGTGGTGAGTCCTCCACTTTGGGGACCTTAGTATATGTTTCTCTTATTATAAATTGAGACATTCTTCTTATTTTCTATTTTGAGTATGAGGGTGAGCCCGGTTGCTTTGTCTGGGACCCCACTCTTAAGTATGTATTAGAGGTGTTTGTTGGACATGTTTTGTATCTATGATATAACCTTTATCTCTTTGTCTCTTGATTATGAGGTTATGCAAGCTTTTCCCTTAGCCCATTTTCCCCTAGTCTTATTCTTTATGTCTTTTATGTGCTTCCGCAACCAATTAAGTGCAATCATAAGTTAATAGGATTGTTTGGGGTTCCCTCGCGTTCCCCATTCGCTGTGTCACGTGTAGGCCCTAGGCTTTGGTCATGATACCTATATTATGATGTGAAAGATCCTTAGTCTCTATTGCCCCCATAAAGTGAGTCATACTTACCGTCCCCTAGTCCTTATGTGTTATGTGTTATGTGAATCCACGTTACTCCCTTTCCTATGACATCCCCATAGCGTGAGTCCTACTTTCGTGTCCCTTAGAAGTATGTGTTTACTATTTGTATATGCTTCCAAACCAGTGATGTGAATATGGATACTTTGAGGCTTGTTTGGGGACTATTGAGTTCCCATTTGCCATGTCACTCCTAAACCCTAGGTTCAAGTCGTGACATACTTATTGTTATAATAGGCAAAGCCTTATAATATCATAATATCGACATAGAGTATCTCTTTAAAAACAAGGATCATAATATCAAAGAGAGGGCCTCACATAATTCATAGTTTTCACAATATTCTCATATCTCATAGCATGAATGATAGCCCTTCAAAGTTCGTAACATTCATAATTTACATATCTTTCCATAAGTCCTTCATCATCATAAAGTTTGGTACACAACTAAAGTTAAACATGGTGGGTATGCATATGTTCTCAAAATCATGCAAAAGTCAAGATTTAGTACATAAGTAGTAAACAAAGCCTTTTCAAATCATTCAAAGTAACCCACCATAACAAAGTAAACCTTAGTTAGTGATTCCTTAACCCTCATAAAAATCCATAAATTTCACATGGCATTTCAATGCAATATAGTCTACAAAGGTAGAATATCATCAATTACTTGATAACATCATCATATAAAAGAGTTCATAAAACTTCTATTAATTTCCATTACCATAAAATAGATGAGAAACAAAAAATGGTTTAGCTTCGTGAAGGAAAGATTTTTAGAAATCAAAACCCACATAACTTGGTGTGATTTATTGGAAAATATCTTATCTGGAAGTAAGCAAAACTGAAACCCTAACTAAGTCCTCCACTTCAGGGACATTAGTATATGTTTCTCCTATTATGTATTGAAACACTCTTCTTTACCTTCTATTTTAACTATAAGGGTGATACCGGTTGCTTTATCTTGGCTCCCGCTTTTATTTATGTAGTAGAGGTGTTGTTTGACATCTTATGTATCTATGTTACAAACCTTGACTCTTTTGCCTCTAGAAGGTGTTGATATGCAAGCTTTCCCTTAGTCCCATTGCCCCGATTTCTACTCTTTTATGTCATTTAAATGCTTCCGCGACCAATTATGTGTAATGATAAGTTACGAGGCTTGTTTGGGGACCCTTCGGGGATCCCATTCATCGTGTCACGTCTAGGTCATTTTTTGGGCCGTGAAACTTGGTATAAGAGCACTGAGTTTTAAGGTCCTCTAAGTCCAACACATTATATCGATTAGAGTCTTATTCATGGTTGTGTTGTGCCCACAACTATGAGTAGGAGGCTATGAGACATTTTAGGAAATGTTTTACTTCTTCATGATACATATCGTGCGATAGAGTTAGGTCTCCTAGGGCTCATTGCTAACCCCTAACCATTACATTACAGGATATGTCTCAAGCTACTCAGGACAATGTATGATGAATAGGGAGATTTGTGATGCTCTATGGAAACTAACCTCAATCAACAAGTGGGTGCTCCCCAGACTTCTAGTGGTAAAACTAGAGGTAGTTAGGCCAAGAGGGCCCATGTTGAAGGAAAGTTTTGAAGTCTCAAGGATAGATGTGATGATATGTGTCTGAATTGTGATAAGGCTCATAGAGGCCCATGCTTGAAAGGCACCAATGTTTGTTTCCATTGTGGAAAAGAGGGGCATAAGAAGAAGGATTGTACTTGTAAATGCTACAAGGATAAACGAGGTGATGGTGGGATGACTAATCCCAAGTGTCAAAGGTGTGGAAAGAACCTGGTAGCATGTGTCATCAGAGGAACACTAGTGCTTGCTTTGGATGTGGTAAGGTGGGTCACAAGCTTATGGATTGTCTATTTATTCTAAGGGAATATAAGGGTGGTCGAATTTTTGATCATGGTGGCTATGTTGATCAAGTGCCTCAAGGAGGGGATGAGGTGGCCAATGTTATTACCTGTAAGTTGAAGTTTTCTTAGTTTTGTTGTACACATATTGTGAGGCCCGGTGTGCCACTATTTTTTCTCTACTCTTTTGGCTGCTGGTGGGCCTCTTGTATGCCCTAGATGTTGTGTGGATCTTTGGTGTTTATCCTTTTGTTGGGTATATTATTGCTAGGAGGTTCATAGGTGTTGATCCAAGTTTGTATTGTGTTAGGTCTTGCTTTGTGGTTTGCTGGAGCGGCATGGTGGATTTGAATGTCATTATAAGGATAGAATGGTACATGCATGTAGTATCATCATGGACGGTAGGACCCGTAGAGATAAATCCTGAATCCTCAATGAAACCGTCTTAAGACCAGAGGTTGTCAAGTGGTAGCAAAAGCAGTAGGTCCTTTTCTTACTTAGGGTACGATTGGGTCTCTAAAGGGTTGTATTTGTCATCTTTTAAGAATAGAGGTGTAAAGCCTAAGTTGTTTTGTTATTGAGTTATTGGTGGTGGTAGATGAGGCCTTGAATGCCCCATTCTGATATTTCGAAATTGGGATAGTATCTTTTGGTTTGACTAGTGCATCGGTTATGCGTACAAGTCTCATCAATAGGGTCTTTTAGCCCCTACTATAATAGGCCTATAGTGGTATTGGTGATGATATTATGGTTTGTGTTCCCTAATGAGGTAGTTCATGAGAGTCTTTAGAGAATAGTACAACAAAGTTTAAGGAAGAAGGTGGGATGCTAAATAGGATGGATGGAGATGTTGGTTGTAAGAGGTTGTCTTCCTAGGTCAAGTGAGGCTGGGTGAGGGTATTAAGGTGGACGCTAGTAAGATAAGGGCGATTAGGTGTTAGCCTAGACCTTGACTCCCTTGGGTATTAGGAACCTCTTGGGTTTAGTTGGTTGTTACCAGAGATTGTGAATAAGTTCTCTTCTATTATTTCCCCTATAACTTAGTTGATCCTAAGTAAGGCCAATATTGTGACTAACGTTTTGAGTGAGGTTATTTGACAGGTTCGAGAGTTGATATTTCTTGTATTATTCCTTGCTATTAGTAGGATTCATGTGTATGAGGGTTGATCCTTGATCCTTTCCAATCGAGGAGACCCAAAACTATTTCCAAGAAAACCTTCATGGATTTTGCTTACTTTAATTTGGAGTTTTAAATATTATGATTCCTGAAATTTTATTGATGCATGGGTAGTGTTTATTTGATGATTTTATTATTACTTAAATCACTATATGTGGATTTAGCTTGAAATTTATGAAGTTATAAGTATGCATGTTCCCCTTTAGAAATTATTCATGCATGAGAGATTGCACTATGGGTTTAAGCATGGAATTAATTATGCTTTCACTTCAACTTCATATTATAATATTGATTTTCTGTAAATGGAGTCTTAATTACTCATGTCATTTCCTCATTATTCATATCATACGCATTCATGTACATGGGTTATTTTGACAAAGAATTATGTTATGGGTATGCCCATGGTATGATTTTGATAAAAAGTTGGTCATTACAATATTGTGATCACATATATGTCTTTGATTTTTGCTCTTTAAGCATTTTGGGTGCTTGCACCATTTCGTATATGAATGATCTACTCTTATTCATGAATATTATGACTGTGAAATTAAGATTTTCGCATTTGAGTCTAAGTATGAATTTAATATGAATAGTATTTGGCTTTTAAGACCAATTGTGCATTAAAATGATTCGGAAAGAAAAATGACAATTGACTCTTTGAAAGTATACATATGTATGTTATAAGTATTCTTTTGGGATGACGACTTAGCTCCGATGGAATGTGGGGGGGGGGGAGGAATATGGTTGCCCTATGTTTTTGTTGAATAGAACCTTGCATTGTGATCTAGGTTGAACTTAGCTTGATGGGCTGGAGGTCTTGTGGTAGATTGGGCTACGTACATAGCATGCTTCAAATGAGTGTAGAACCTGTATGGTTGTAATATGATGGTTAAGGATAGTTGATCTATTTGGTCAACTCCAATGGGGCAATCACTTCCCTAAGACTGATTTGAAGTTCTGGTTTTTTTCTCAAGTGTGGAGGAGGGTAGGTGATATCCCTAAGTGCCCTTTTGAACTAGGAATGAGCATTTTGATTATTGGTGGAGTTGTTAGACGAGCTTGTGCACCGGTTGTGTCTATTGGGTTTCATGAATAGGGTTTTAAAACCCTACCTTGGTATGATTGTGGTGGTCACTAGTATTGAGATATTGATTTTTTTTAGAGCTTGTGAATTATTTAGGGGTAGTGTTGCAACCCTTGGGGAGATAAGAGTTTTTTGCTAAATATGATAGTTGTGCATTTGGATAGCAAGAAGGTGGTTAGAATTCTTAAGGATTACAAAATGGGTGTACATTGTTTTCCTGGTAAGGCTAATGTTATGGTCGGTGCTCTAGGTAACCTAGAATGTGTTGTCGATCGTGGAAAGGAGGAGACTACTAGGGTCCATCGGTTGGCTAGATTAGAAGTTAGGTTAAAGGAACTTGAGCATGGTCGTATAGATTTCTTGGTGATTCCAAATCTTCTTGGGTTAAGAGGTCTAGATTAGGCAAGGCCTTGATTCCGCTTTATTGGAGTTGGAAGTTTTAAGCGAGAGAATGATAGAGTAGGGGCTGTCTCCCAAGGGGGAGATGGTGGTTATGGTACCAAGTGGGCTAGGTGTATTTATGGTTAAAACTTGAGTTGAGGATTCTGAGTCCTTCTAAGAGTGTAGAGGGAGGTTGGTAAGGTTGCATAAGTTTGGGACTTTTCCTATGAATGTAGATATGGTTTGTTCGGTTCTTCATGTTTCTAGGTTGAGGAGATATGTTGGTGGCTCTAGTGCTATTGAACTCTTCTATATGGTGGGTGATGTGGAAGATAAGTTAACTTGAAAGAAGGTCCTGGTGGAGGTGTTGGATGGATGAATGGAGAAGTGGAATAATGAGGATGCGGTATTCATTAAGGCTTTCTTGAAAAGATGATCAAGTCAAAGGTGTCTCCAAGGAAGCCAAAGCGGTCTTATGGGAGCGATATTTGTACCCCACTAACCCTGATCAAGACTAAGATAATGACTGAGTTTTTCATGTGGCTCCAAGTCTTATGTTTCAGCCCCTACGTCATTCATATGCATTCATGTTTAAACTGGCAAGTTTATGTTGATTTTACACTTATGATTGAGATTTTAAAATTGGTGTTTCACATGTTATGTTGCATTCTTATTGGAGCTGATTTATTGATGATAAATCTTGTCTTGTACATCTCTTTTAAATTCGGGGATGAATATTCCCAAGGGAGACATGTTGTAACGACCCCAAAAAGTGCCCGAAAACGTGCCTCGGAATGCCCTGAATTTTAATTTTCATATATCTCAAAATCTATTTGTTATATAAAAAGTCTGACTTCGTATTCTTCTTCAAGGGGTCCAAATTAGGGGGAGAAGGGTCTGATCCTGATTTTAGAACAAAGATTTAGCAATTACGAAATTGCAAGAACGCAATTTCCAGAATAGTTTCCGCGTCTGGGGCACAACACACCCCAGTATTATTTTGTGCATTTTCTATTTTTCGAGTCCAAGGCTTTTGGTCTTGGGCCCAAGGGTTCCCATACGTGCTTTACCTATACTTAGCCAAATTTCACCCTCATATCATCCGAAGCATTTCCCAATACTCACTAAAACATTTAGCCATATTTTCACTCCCCAAACTTAAGTTCCAAACCCTCATCCCAAGCTAAGGTTCTCCTTCAAGGTTCTTCTTCAAGCTTCAAGTCTCCATATCCAATGTTCACTAAGTTCATCTCCAAGCTAAGATATGTAGTTTTCTTTCATGGGTTCCTTTCACCCATGATACCCAAGACTTCTTTTATATAAATTGCATGATTTAAAGGTGATTTTACGTGTGGGTCTTGTATATTAAGAAATTTACTGCACCGTGGTTTGAGTTCATAAAAGTATGGGGGTTTATGCTCATCAACTATGCGAGGGGTTTATACTTCGTCACTGTGTTGGTAAGGTCTGATTACCATCAAGCATGTGAGGGATTTATACCACACAATTACCAAGGGTCTTATACCTTGAACAGCTAGCTTGGTCTCTTCTTTACATATGATATCCTATATGAGCGTGAAGTACTTATGCATGTTTTACATAAGCATTGAACATGCATACCATATTGTTATATTACGTCTATTTCTTAATATTATGCATTTTCGTTATGATGCCTACTTATTGTTGCATTGCATCCTACATACTTAGTACATTCAAGCGTAATAACACATACTCTATGCCTACATGATGTCACCATGTAGGAACCGGTGCCCAAATTGATCACCTTCCTCCACGTGGCTAGTTCGGTTCTATTCAAGCTAGTTGGTAAGTCCTCCACTTTGGGGACCTTAGTATATGTTTCTCTTGTTATGCATTAAAACACTCTTCTTTACTTTCTATTTTGACTATGAGGGTGAGCATGGTTGCTTTGTCTCTACCCCCGCTCTTATCTATGTAGTAGAGGTGTTGTTGGACATGCTATGTATATATGTTACTAGCCTTGACTCTTTTCCCTCTGTATGTTGTTGATATGCAAGCTTTCCCTTAGTCCCATTGCCCCGATTTCTACACTGTTATGTCATTTAAATGCTTCCGCGACCAATGATGTGTAATGAGAAGTTATGAGGCTTGTTTGGGGACCCTTCGGGCTTCCCATTAGTCATGTCACGTCTAGGCCCTATTTTGGATCGTGAAACTTTCCCACTCTTATCACCACCTTGTAAGGCCCTACATACCTATGTCTCTCTTTCCCTTTCTTACCAAACTGGACCACACCTTTCATAGGAGACACCTTCAAGTAGACTCAATCACCAATATCAAACTCAAGATCCCTCCTTCTTACATCGGAGTAGGACTGTTGTTGGCTTTAGGCTGTTTGCTACTTTTTCCTTATGGTTTTAATTTCTCCATTGCATTCATATCTAGGTATGGTCCTAGCAATGCCTCCTCACTAACTTCAAACCACCCAATGGACGATCTACACTGTCTACCATAAAATACCTTGAATGTCTCCATTTCAATGCTCGGATGACAACTATTGTTATGAGAAAACTCAATGAGTAGCAAATGATCATCCCAAATTCCTTTGATTTCCAACTCACAAGCCCTCAAAATATCTTCCAAAGACTGAATGCCCTTTTGGCTTGCCTGTCAGTTTGGGGATGAAAAGCAGTACTCAACTTTACCATTGTGCAAAGTACCTTCTGGAAAGATCTCCAAAACTAAGACATGAATTGGACACCATGATCCGATATGATGGAAAATGGAATCCCATGCAATCTCACTAATTCTCGAATATATAATAAGCATAATCTTCAACACTAAATATAGTCTTAACTGGTAAGGTGTGAGCCAACTCTATCATGCGATCAACTATCACCCATATGGAGTCAAAATGCTTTTTGCTCTTTCGCAACCCAACTACAAGGTATAGGTGGATCTCTTTCCACTTCCAAGTAGGAATGCTAATGTGACGGGATAGGCCACCCGACCTTTAATGCTCCACTTTGACTTGCTTATAATTGGCACACTCGGACGCAAATTGGCAAATGTCCTTCTTCATTCCATTCAACCAATAGATCTCTCTTAGGTCCCTATACATCTTGGTAGTGCTGGGATGAGTGGAATATGAAGAATTATGAGCTTCTTGCAAACTCAACTTCTTTAGCTCACTATAATTAGGTACGAACAACCTCCCTTAATATCAAATAGGACCATCTCCTCCTTGGGAGAAAACCTCTATCCTTCCTTTCTTTACTAAGGCTATCAATTCCATTAATGCAGAATCAATATCTTTCTTATACTTAACATCCTTAATCAAAGAAGATACATACCCATGAAGCATCATTGCACCACTATTTCAAAACACATTTTTCTTTACTCCCAATCTGGCTAATCTATGGACATCTTTGGCCAAATCCTTTTTTCCATCATCTTAGATATGAGAAAAACTACCCATAGAAACTCTACTTAGAGTGTCGACTACCACATTGTCTTTTTCTGAGTGATACTTCACACTCATGTCGTAGTCCTTGAGTAGCTCTAACTACCTTCATTTCTTCAAATTAAGATCCCTTTGGGTGAATATACGTTGGGAGATATTGTGGTTTGTGAAAACATCCACATGAACCTCACACAAATAATATTGCAAAATTTTGAAGGAAAACACCACCTCCACAAGCTCAAGATCATGAGTCGGGCTGTTCCTCTCATGCACTTTCAATTGTCTCGAAGCATAGGCAATCATCTTGACATGTTTCCTTGACACACACCCAACCCACTCCTTGATGCATCACAATACATAACAAACCCATCATTTCCATCCAACAATGTCAATATTTGATCCATAGTTAGTCTATCGTTCAAAGTTTGAAAGTCGCTCTCACACTCATTTGTCTATACAAACTTTTCTTTCTTTTGAGTCAACTTAGTGAGTAGGGATGAAGTAGAAGAGAATTCTTGCATGAACCATCTACAATACATGGATAGTCCCAAAAAACTCCTTATGTTCGTAGGATTCAATGGACTTGGAAAATTTATCACCGCTTTGGTCTTCTTAAGGTCAACCTTGATGCCATCATGTAATACCACATGCCCAAGGAGATAAACTCACACTTGTCAAGCTTTGCATAAAGCTTTTCCTCCCTTAAGGTGTGCAATACCACCCTCAGGTGCTCCATATGCTCTTTATCACTTATGATTAAATTATGATGTCATCAATGAATACCACTACGAACATGTTGAGATAGGGGTTGAACACCTTATTCATGAGGTCCAAATATATAGTCAAGATATTAGTGAGACCAAATGAGATCACGACAAAATCAAAGTGATGATATCTAGTCCAAAATACTATCGTAGGAATGTTACTTTTCCTCACATGAAATTGGTGATACTCAGACCTCAAGTCAACTTTGGAGAAGTGTGCATCCCCTTGCGCTTGATCAAACAAGTTATCTATTCTCGGGAACAGATTCTTATTATTTATAGTGAACTTGTTGAGTTGTTGGTAGTCTATATGTATACAGAGTGACTCATCTTTCTTCTTCACAAATAACACTACAACATCCCAAGGAGACTGACTAGGTCTAATGAAACCTTCTCTAACAAATCCTTCAATTGCTCATTTAGCTCCTTCAACTCCATGGGAGCCATTCTATATGGATGGATTGAATAGGTTGAGTATTGGGTAGGAGATCTATGCTAAAGTCAATTTCCCTATCGGGAGAAATACCTGGTAAATCATCCCAAAAGACATCTAGAAAATCATTAACAACAAGGACCGACTCAAGGGAATGAACTTTAGAGGTGATATCTTTGCCTCTTACTACATAGTAGATGCATCCTACAGAAATCAACTTATGAGCCTTTAAGAAAGAAATGAATTGAACCCTACATAAGAAGTTACTACCCTTCCACTCAAGAATTAGCTCATTTGGAAATTAAACTTGACCCTGCAGGTTATACAAACAATGGAAGCATAGGAGGAATGCAAAAAGAGTATTACATCAAAGTCTACCATGAAAAGCTCAACTAAACTACTTTGTGCATAATGAAGATAGGACAATCCCTATAGATTCTTCGGGCAACAATTAACTCTCCTAAAGGGTTACTTACTTCATAAGGCTCATGGAGGACTTCGGGAGATACTTAAAATTCATTCACAAGAAATGGAGTCATAAATGATAAATTATCTCATGGATCTAATAAGGCATATGCATCATAATTGAAAACTCTCAATATATCGATGACAACATATGAAGCCTCTTCAACCTCTTGACGACCATAGAAAGCATAGAACCAATTAGTCTGTTGGGCACCTTGGACTTGCCTACCTTGGCCTTAGGGCCTTGCACCACCACTTCTATAATCTTTGGAATGATGGTCGGACTTTCGACATTTGAAGCAAGCATTTGACCCTACTAAGCATTCTCCCTTGTGCAACCCTCCGTATTTAGGGAAACTCAGGCTTTAGCGCTTAGAAGCAACCTCCTTGTCCTTTTTAGTCCAGGGAGGAGCATTGGTAGACCCTTGTACACCTTTTGTTTTTGCCACCTTAGAACATTTGACCACCACTACTTTGATGAGAATAACTCCCACTATTGACTCGAGCCGTCTTGATCCACCTTGTCCTCTCTCTTAGCTTCTCCTTCTCTATTTGCTCTGCAATACATCAATCCATTGGGAGATATCCATCTCATTCCCTAGCATGGACATCTTACACTCTTTGGACACCAAATTTGAGATGTTGGAGATAAGCTTGCTCATATAGTCCCTTGGATCTACAACCATGAAGGGAGCATACTTGGAAAGCTTGGTGAATTTGAGGGTACACTCCCTCATGCTCTGGATCGTTGCTTGCGGTTGATGAACTCTTGGATGTTATCTCCCTTAGCTCAATCGTAAAGAATCGATCCAAGAAATTGCACTTAATCTCTTCCCATCCAACAGGACCTGCTTCTTGACCCCTCTCATCAACCTATTACTCGTAGCTTATGTTGCTACCCCTTTTAGTTAGTAGGCCAGCAACTCAGCTTTATCTTCTAAAGGCATACCCATAAGCGCCACTATTCGGAAGGCTTTCTCAATAAAACCCATGGTTTCCTCCTCAATTTTAGAACTGTAAAACTCTAGAGGGTTCATCCTCATGAAGTCTCGCACTTTATTGGCCAGAGTAGGCAATTGGGGAGGAACGACAATCTCCTAGTTAGCTTGATTGGCTAATGATTGGACCAACATAGAGAAGGTAGCTCAAAACTCCACATGAGACACTTTGTCATCTTGTTAGAGTGGAGGAACTTGTTTCTCGAGAGTGCCTCTTTACTGGGGATCTCTTCCTTGAGGTATGATCTAGAAATAAGAAGGAGATCATTGTTAGTTATAGGAAAAACCTTAGCCAATCCAACTCTAAAGGCATGACATGAATAAGAAAGAAGGGAAGACTTTCATAAACCGTCTTATAGCCTCTAACTCAAGATAGTGGCTCACTCACTTCACAACCTTAAACAAGACTATCCTCAACAGTGTATGCATGGACATGCGAGGAATATTTAATAATCTCATGCTCTGATACCAAGTTTTTATTTACCCGACCTAGGACCTAGTCATCACACAGTGAATGAGATACTCGATGACACCTCACCCAATCCATCTATGATATCTTAAACATTCATAGGCATTAATTTAAATTTGCAGAATAAATATAGGGAAAAGGTCTATGGGAATTCTATGACAATGAAGAAACATTAAAAAAACATGTAAGACCAACATATCTTTGTCCATAAAGCATATCAACTAATAAATAGATGGACAAAACCTGTAATAGTCGATTTTCATCAAATTGAAAAGACTCTACTATTGAAAAACATAGAAAGTAAATGCCTCAAAAGGGAAACATACACATGGACTCAAAAGAAAATACAAGATAAAATATAAATTATATAGTCCTGAACTAAGGCCTCAATACAATTAAAGTAATAGTCTTAAACATCGAAAACTATCACGAGTCGATGGAGGAATGTTTGTCCTTACATGAATAATCATGCAGGAAAAATATGCATTAGTACATTGGAAATATATTAAGTATATGAGATTTAATCCCATCATGAAATTGTAATGCCATCATTCATAATCTAACATATAATAGGGATATAGTGGTAATATACATAACCAAGGGATTAAGCATGTTCAAGGAATGTTGCTCAATATGGGTAAAAGTCAATGCATGAGAAGTCTCATGTAAAAGAATCATATCATAGAATTATAAACTTGTGGGAGAATACTTTAACCGGTATATAAAACCATGTATGCTACTATATAGAATCTAACATAACCCCCTACGTTGACACGGGGAGACCATTAACTATGTGAAACTCCATCACTTCACGTGCATCTTTACATAATAAAAATAGCCTATCTGGGTCTACTATCCTAGCATATAAGGGCTCCTATGGTGGCACATAGTTAATGCGACAAAGGGTTGCTATTAAACTACACTTACCGAATCCCACCTCAAAGACACATTCGGTGCTAAGTCATTTCATGGAGATTTTGAAACATAGCTTAGTCAAATTATGAAAGTTAGAATCATAAGTAGCAAATCATAAAAGAAGATAGAACTTAAGGAACAACCAAGTGAGAATTGTCGTTTCGCCTTGGGGACCTTCTTAAACATCTTTTTCGGTAATTATCAACATGCTCATATTTTTGATATATCATAACTTTAAAACTCATCTTTAATGTCCTAGTCATCTTCAAAAGTCCAAACAAAACTTAAAACTAGGTGGGATATATTTTTAAATGGGAACAATCATAAATCACATATTCATGCTTAATTCTGGAAAATATACTTACATAAACATGCAAAATAGCCTAAAGTTCATCATTAATAAAACTCTTCATTAGGGTCATCACAATAAATTAAATAAATGCATATACTTAGTAATAAAGTCATAGAATATGTAAAACATCATGAAATTATCATAAGCATAAATATTTTCTTGAATGTCTTAAATAAAAGATAAAATAAATCATGAAAAACTTTGAAACTACCCAAAAAAAGTGCTCGAAAATGTGTCTCAAAAGTGACCATAGTTGTGATTTTCATATATCTCAAAATCTTTGCGTGATATAAAAATCTAACTTTATATTCGTAATCAGGGGGCAAAATTAACTGGGGAATGGATATAACCCCAATAATAGAGCAACGGTATAAAAATTTGATATTCCAAAATTTGCGATTTCCAGAGACGATCCACGCCCCTGGGATGATGCGGCTAGGGCGCAGACCAGTGTTAAAATTTCTTCAGGTTTCATGTTCGGTCCAAGGCCTTTTGCCTGAAGCCTTTCCCATGCATAAAAACACCTATATTTAATAATATTTCAACTCTATATCATACAAGACATTCCCCAAAATCCTATCTAACACTTAAATAAATGTTTCACCCAAAATTCAAGTGTACGAATTTCATTTTGGATCTAAGGATTTCATCCAATCTTAAAGTTCTCAATCAAATCTTCTTCAAGGAAATCTCCAGAGTTGAAGTATGGGAGTTTCAACTATTGGGTCCTTTCACCCATGGTGCCCAATCATTCTTTTTATAAAAATTGCATGTTTCTAAGTTGATTTACTTATGGGTCTTACTTATTATGAATTTGGTGATAAACTACGTTTGGGTTTCATAGAATTATGACTGTTTAATCATGTTTTGAAATATGAATCTCTGATCCATTATGTTATTTGAAGAGGGGTTTTGATATATCTTGCATAAGGGTATTTCAAGTGTTGGTGGATGCTTTTACATTGATTTCTCTCACATGATTTCCCTTTTGAGTTGTATGGATTTGTACTAGTATTACAAATACTATGGATTCTCGAGTTATTGAATATCTAATGCATGACATATGAGTTAAGTGACTTTATGATGATGAAAGGAATATATATATATGTTGATTTCATGAATAGTATCTAGAGTGTTGCAAGTTGATCACGCCTTGTTTGGGGGTTGGTAGGCTCGAACTACCATGTAGGGGGCATATACCTCAATCACCTCCCTCAGGAGGGGGGTGGTAGGCCCGTGCAACCTGATACGCTGCCAAAATACAACACATTTGGTGCCTGAAACAAGAGATTTTAGGAGTTCTTAAAGCGACTTTTTAGTGTTTTGATGTGTTTTTGTGTTAATTTTGTAGAAAAGTTAGGTTGGCATAATTTTGAACAAAAGTTGTAGATTTTGCTGAAGCATAGGCTTTACGAGGCCACGTAAGAGTCAACGCTCACCATATGATTGGTAGGGTTATATCGTAGCAAAATATCAGAGACCAAAATTCAGAAATCTCCTAAGTGGAGGTCACCCCTACAAGGATATTATATGAGGCGTAAGTCACACTACGACTCGTATATGAGTCATACCAATTTATTCTAAGATGCCAAGAACCTGATAAGAGACCCCGACTATGACTCGTTGGTCGTCCTACGAGTCGTACTTGCGTAACTTATCAGCTGCCAGCTGTCTTTTTTGTGTAAATTCTAGGGTTCTTTTGTAAATTCTATTTATAGTTTAAGTTGGGTTTTTAGACGTGAGTTCAACCAGTAGACATTGAATAGATACATTTTGAAGCTTTTCTTGGCTTTCTAAAGTGTTTTATTTCTTTTCTCTTGGAAAACCAATTTTTGGGGGATTGCAATCTTGCCTTGTACTCATTGTTGATCAATCAGGAGTGTGGGTTTGTAATTTGTGGTGCCTATTTTCTTCATTGTTATTAGTAAAGCCCTCAACTATGTCTATTATTTTCATTCTTGTGTGTTTTTCCTTAGCCATGAGTAGCTAAGCACCCACAACTTGGGGTTGTGGGAACCATGGGTAGTTTACCTTGAGATGACGTAGGTTTCTTGAATTTCTATGATTGATGTTTTGCATGTTATATCTATTTCCCTTCATTATTATTGTCGTTTCATAGTGGCCAACACTAAACCCTGCCTACAATCACGATCCCGACCAAGGTAGTGACGAATAAGAAAAGGGAAGTAGATGATAGAATTCGATTAATGTGTTTTCATCTAGTCAATCGAACCTTACCAAGGGGAAGTTGACTAGGACAATAACTAATGGTTAGTTGGCACGCCATGGTTGCCGACCAAGTGCCATGGTGAAATTCAAACTTCACCTTCACAAGAGGGTTGGACGAACCAAAGTTACCATCCTGCATGCAAATGACCAATTGTAGTTATGTTATCTTATGTGATCAAGTCGACGAACGATAGGGAACACAATTCCCAAGTTGTCCCTGAAATTGAGTGTTTCCTCGCATTATAGTTAGCAGTAGATTTATTTTACTTTTGAAATACAACCCCCCCCCCCCCCATCTAGAGATTGTAGTAATAAATGCTAGAAAAGGTTAGTGGTGAAATCTAGTATTCAAGCCCTGTATTCCCTGTGGATTCAATCCTAACCTTTGTAAGGTAAATTGATGACAACAATAGCTTTCTTATTGGCGCGTGAATATTAATCAGAAATTATGGCGCCGTTGTCGGGCAATACCGCCAAGCTTTTATTTGATCTCACTTTTAGTTAATACTAGTGTTGATTTCTAGAGTCTCTTGTATTTTAAATTTTTTTCTATTTATTTTTGTTAGTTAATTTTAGGTGCAGGTTTGCAAGCACTATGAATGAGCAAAAGTTCTACATTGCAAATGGCTTATTGGAAACGTTACAGAGGCGTGCTCTATTTTATGGGCAAGAGTCGAAATATCACCAAATCCATCTACAAAATTTCACTCAAACGTTGAGGGGGGATCCTTGGGAAAAGACATCATGCTTGGGAGTCCATGGCTCTTCAAGTTTTCCTGTGACTCTCTAGAGTGAAGATGAAAAATGGTGGTCAATTCTCCCACCCGATGTCTGCTCTAACTGGGGGGAAGTACAGAGAGTCTTCCTTATGACCTTCTATAGAGAATCCAATAAGAATAAGCTATAGAACAACATCTATATTTTCAAAAGAATGTCAAGAGAACCTTTGGCAGTGTTCTGGGAAAGGTACAAGAAGTGTTTGGCAGCAAATTAGAACCATGGTCTGACTGATGATGAATTGGCATCTAGCTTCTACCGAGCATTGACCTCTGAACAACAAGGGCAGGCTAACGCATTATTTGGAGGGGACTGTTAGGAATTCGTAAGACAACCATTTAATGGTATCATTGAGATGATAAACAAGCTATCTATAGTTGCCCAAGTCTACCGACCCCTTCAAGGGCAAGCCAGACCAACTACTAGTGTATCTATGGGAGCCTCTAGTAAATCCAAAAGCAAAAATGTTGTACTTCAGACAAGGTTACCTCACCAGTATTGTATCACTGATAAACTGACCCGGATTGAGCATATGCTTAAACAAGTCTTGATCGAGGTGGATGAGCAAGATGACATTGTTAGGGAGATAAAGTTTGATGTCCTCAAGTGTAATTACAAAGTGGAACAACAAACTATATCGATGCAAACTCTTGGTGATAGGATGGAGCAGCTTGTTGAGCAACTAGATGAAATGGAAGATGAACAAAGGAATAGTATAAAGAGCAGAGATGGAACTCACAGAGAAGTCTGATTATCCGTGATGGCATAGTCGAGCGACGATGTTAAACAAGGTGCTTCTTGGGAGGCAAACCAAGCATCTTTTATGTGTTGATTTATTTTTAGACATTTTGTCATAGTTAACTTGTTGGTTGGTAATTCTACATTATGTTATGATTGTTGAGACCTATGACTAGTTGTATCAATTGGCATTTTGGTGTCTTTTGGGTAATAGGTTGCAGGTACAAACCAAGAGCTAAAGGATGGAAAACTTATGCTTGGATGCATCTTCTACAACTAGGCCTACGAGTCGTAATGCAAGTTATGACTCATCGTCATGCCTTGTAGAAGGAAACAGTGAGTACGAGAAGCTGACACACACACTACGACCTACCCTTACGATTCAAAAGGTCCCCTACGAGTCATAAGTGGGTTTCGTAGTGCTCAAGTATGAAGTTGTAATTTTCCTATGTGTTAGGTCTGCTACGAGATCAAGACATACGAGTCGTATGATTCCAAACGCCTCATAGTTGGGGTCTTATAAGACCAGTCTGTAGAAGTTTAAATGGCAAACCATTTTGAATATTAAGAGGCCAACACGTTTTGGCTCTTCATGTTCCATCATGGAGTGTTCCCTTTTAGTTTATAACTCCCCACAACAACCCCTTTCGCTATTTCATTCATCTTTACATCTCTCACCCATTAAAACATTCCAGTAAGTGAATTGTGCACCAAGAACTCTTGGGGTTTTTCTTTTTCTGATCATACATTCATCTGGTAAGTTTTCATGATTAAATTTTGTTTTTCTATGTTTCTTTGTTACGAACTTTATAGATCATTATGAAGATCAAATGGGACTGAAACTATGGGTTTGGGGTGTTATAGTTCTCTTAGGGTAATCTCATTATGTGTATCCCCTTTAATGTGTGTTGATGTTTTTACTATTAGAAGTGTTTTGCCCAAATGGAGGAAAATTCATGCTTTGTTTTGAGATAATTGATAATGAAGAGTATTCAATTTGTTGTGGTACTTCCTATATCTAGGTGTGTGTAAACTCTGGTTCTTTCTAATTTGTTATTAGCCACTAGGGAAAAGTTGGAGGCACCTTGGGTGGTCTCTACTTCCTGCTATGAGAACCCACTACGAGTTGTAGGTTAGTGGATCTTTGTAGCAGGCATCAATCACCTAAGATGACTTAACAGTCTCCATGCAAGACCGACCTAAGACTCGTATTCATTTCACAAGTCATAGCAGTGGTTTTGTGGCCTTGATCTGAACTCTTGAAATGTCTCTAAAATAAGATATGAACTCGGGCTACGACTCGTAAGCGCACACTACGAGTCCTACCTGCATCTCATACCTGATTCTAAAATACATTTCCCTTAGCTACCTTGTTGTTATGAGGCCACCATATGACTCGTAGGTTATCCTATGAATCGTACTTACACCTAATATCTACAGCCCTAAACTTTGTTTGGTTTGTCTTTTACTTAGGTTATCTTAATGTTCTTGTTTGTTTGTTTCATTTGTTACTTGTTCGATCAAAACAAAACATCATGGGACTCATACTTTGACTTGTTGATAATTTCTCAGAGATAATGTCTTCAAGAGATCGAAGGAGTACAACCTTTGTTTCTTGTCATTGCCTGAGAGATGAGTCCTCCGAGGATGAGCAACTAGTTGAAGAGACGAATGTGCACCCTGACCCTAAGGCCAACGTGCCCTTAGCACGATACCAATCAACCAGAGTACCGATGGAAGTGGATAGCTCCTCTAAGTCTGATGAGGAGGATAAAGAAGATGGCTTAGATGATAATGACTTCACTTTTGACTCTAGTTCTCTTGAAGTGTCTTAGGCTCTACCAGAAGAGAACGCTCCTCCAATCCAGCTGATTCTGCATACACCATCACTTCCACCGGCCCATAAAACATAAGATGGTGTATTCCTAGAATGAAAAAGATCTATGATAAGGGATGGAAGTTAAGAGTCAAGGAAGGCTGGTGCGAAGGTTTTATGAGGAAGCAAGGTAGAAAGACTGAGGGTTGCAAGGTTTACCTGATTTAGAAGCTGATATTGACTGCCATGGGTTATGATGGTTATCACAGGTGCTTGGGAAGTATGCCCTACACCTTGTCCGATAATTCTATGCATCTTACTATGCTACTATATGTGGAAGCCTTCTGAGACTCATGAAGCCCATTGATGCGCCACTATTAAGTGAAGTCATGGTCAGGGGTGAAATTATCTTCATCTCAGCAGTGACTATTCGAAAGTTGCAATTCGAACCTAATTACGGAGCTCCACACTCCACAAAAGAATATGACCATAGGATGGCAGCAATAAGGAAAGCGGTCAATTAAAATGATAAAAGGTTAAAAATAGAGTTATTAAGGTAGATAGCGGACCAAATTTGCGAGGGAGGTTTTGAGCCGATATGGGTTACAAACCATGCCAAGCATATTCTGAAGGCCCATCTCTCATTTAAGGAAATGTTTTGGTGGTCCATTATCTGAATGCCCATCAAGCCCACATAAACTGATAATGTGATCACATTAGAGAGGGTTGTATTTTCACAAGCATCATGGTAGGATATGAAATTGATTGGGCTCACATCTTGGCAGATCAGATCCACGAGTCAGTGGTCCGCACTCATCAAGCATTGTCATTCCCCATTCTAATCCATAAATCATGCAAGGAAGATGGAGTGATGGTTTCTCTACACTTGGACCCTCATGGAGGCCTTTCATACATTGGACCTAAGTCGAATCAAGGCTAACAAAAACCCTATAGCCCTACAAAGAGCTATCCTACCTCCTATGCAAAAGCAATTTCCAGTGAAGCCCTAGATGCCAAGATCACCTCCAACTGCTACTGGCACTACTTCGGGCACTGCAGAGCACATGCTAGCAGTTGAAATCAAGTCTACACCATTCTCTAGCATTCCAGCACCAGCAACATCTACTTTACATATTTACCCTCTTTTCTCTATTTTTGCTTTCCAGGCATCACTACACAGGGTGGCTATAGCAGAGGGTAGGCTATGGAGTTGTTAGCATGGGTATGGCCATTAACTGATCATACTGTTCGGGACTACGAGGAGCGGATGAGGACATTTTCCTGAGATTTAGTTGACGAGAAAGTCCAACCGGTGGATGCCCGGGTCGATGCATTTGAGGATAGAGTCCACAAGAGGAATGAGAGACCCAGGCCTGCCGATGTGAGTGCAGTTACTGAGGAGTTCGCCAACTTCAAGGCTGAATTGTTACAGATGTTGGTAGCCCCGGAGGTAGAACCGGTAGATGATGAGCTATTTCATTGCCTTACCCACCGTTCGGACACCCATGGGAAGAGGCCCCTTGATTAGACTGATGACCTAGATTTGACCCCTAAGAAGCCGAGAGAGGAGGCGGCTATTCAAAGAAAGCGACCACAGTAGACCCCACCTGAAGAGAATACTTCTGATATGGATACAGAGGAGAGGCAGCCCTAGGACCCCACAGATCAGCCCGAGACTGGTGCTTGATGCACCATCATGTTTGACTTCTTTTTACCCCAAATCTCATTTTATTATGTTGGATATTTGTTCTTTGTTCTCTTTTCAGACAATATTTTTATCATGTTGGTTTTTGGTTATGTTTAAATATTCTTATGTTGGATGATTTTTTACTTATATTTTTATTTTAATTTTTCATTTTTAATGGATGCATCTATATATTTCTATGTTATTGTTTTTTGTTTTCGTTCTTTTATTTACTTTGAGGACGAAGTATCCTGTTTTTGTTAGGTATAGGAAGTTATGGATTAAGGTGAAGTCTAAGTAACTTCAAGTCCATAACTTCCCCTATTTTTGATCCCAAGGTTTTCTTGTGGTGCTTCTGTTTCCTTATGGATGTTTACTTTTCTACTAAACCGGCATGTTAGGTAGTGTAGATAATGGGTAAATTCATAGTATTGTTATCTATTAGCATATACATAATTTTTAGATGTGTTTTTTTTAATGTTTTAATGAAAATTGGGTACCCTCAAAATTTTTGAGGTTGTGATTATTGATGCATTTGTAAATTACTGAGTATCTGGCAATGTTTCTTCTAATATTTTGAAGGTAAGCTGAAACTGAAAGCACGACCTGTGAGTCTATACTTGATTGTGGATGCAATTGTCATGTGTGTTGTGAGTTTATTTTGTTGCATTCATTCATCTTGTATGGACCTAGAACTTTCCTTGTTACTCTCAAGTTGGTTTGGAGATGTGGTGGATCCGAAAAGGATCTTAGGCCTTTGTTCCTTGAGTGAGAACACTTTTAGCCTAAATGACCCACCAGATGTGTGCGTGAATCCTTTGTTCAAAATTTTTGAGCTTATAATGTACTCATTCTTTCTTGATAACTTTCTAGCTTAACCTTGTTTGATGAAATTCCTTGATATTGGACCTGGCTTATCCTTGACCATGTGAACCTTCGTTGAGGCCAAAGGCCAAAGTTGAGGGTGGCTGCAGTTAGTGGTCCTAGTTTGAAGCATAGATATTGTGTACTTCACCTGAGGCTAAAAGCCTAAGTTAAGGTGGCCCTTATTGTCGCAAAGTAATAATAATAAGGTGGATAGTTGAGAAATAAAGAAAGAAACGAAAAAGCATGAATCAAGTGAAGAAAAAGGAAAAAAAAGTTCCTTGAGTTAAGGAAAAATAGCGAAAATAAGCCTGAAATCGAGGTACAGTTGAAAAAGAGAAAGAAAATACTCGAGAAAAGTTCAGAGTAGGAGAATAAAGTTGGAGTGATTAAAAATTGGTTAGTTTATGAAAGCAAAAATTATTGATAAACATGGTTCAAGGATAATTTTTAGTCACTACTTGCCCAAAATACCTTACCGAAGCACCACTTCTGTCACGCCCAAAAGTCTGTTTAGGGCGGACTGGCACCCGTTACCGATAAGGCCCGGGAGAACCAATCTATAACTAAGTGCCTTGCATACATATTATAAGTGACATCTAGGTTTGGCATGCTGCTAAGGAGATATATTGTTTTTAACAACTTAAAAAGGAGATGCTTAAAGCTAGGCCATTGGGGCCACAGTGTCTACAATACTAGTTCTGACCACACATTAGTTTACTCCGTCTACAAAGCCTCTAAGAAAGGGAAACTGTCTGAATAAGCTCGGGACAGGCCCCGTCTGAATTAACTGGATAATACAAACATAAAAGCTCTAAACACGCACAAAGCTCCGAAACAACCTGGAGCTCGGTAACTGCAGCTGAATGTTCCGTACTTTACTGTGGAGATCTATTAGCACCTGTACCTGCAGCATGAAATGCAGGTCCCCCGAAAGGGACTCAGTACGAGATAATGTACTG